>JARQOD010012950.1:0-17686 GCA_033576555.1 Oophaga sylvatica | reverse complement strand
GGCGCACACTAACGACATCATCGCGTCCTCTGCCTGAACATTCACAGCCAGAGGAGTCGAACGAGGGAGCAGCGCAGCGGTGGTCCTGGACAGGTAAATATCGCTAATCTTACCCCTCCGCCGGCGCGTCTCTGCAGCGTCTCCTCTTCTCCCGGCGGTCTCCGCAGCGCTTCCGTCCTACAGCGGTCACTGGTAACCGCTCATTAAAGTCATGAATATGTGCATATTCATGACTTTAATGAGCGGTACCATGTGACCGCTGCAGAAGGAGCCGGAGATCATGGGAGAAGCAGGGGGGCTGCAGAGACCGCTCCGGCAGAGGGGTGAGTATGATCCGACACCCCCGCTTCCCCTCCGACCCCCGTATATGACTCGCATATAAGCCGAGAGGGGGACTTTCAGCCCTAAAAAGTGGGCTGAAAATCTCGGCTTATACACGAGTATATACGGTATATATCACACATCAGAAGAAATACTTACGGAAAATCAATAAACAAGTGTGTTCTGCAGGTAACAAAAGTAACTGTAAATGTATTAAAATTAGTGATGATTGGGTATACTCGTTGCTCGGGTTTCCCCGAGCATGCTCAGGTGATCTCCGAGTAGTTTGGCATGCTCAGAAGATTTAATTTTCGTTGCCTCAGCTGCATGATTTGCGACTGATAGACAGCTTGAATAAATGTGTGGAATGCCTGTTTGCTAGGGAATTCCCACATGTATTAAGCCTAACTACAAATTGCAAATCATGCAGCTGAGACACGAAAATTAAATCTCCGAGCACGCCAAAATACTCGGAGATCACCCGAGCATGATCGGGTAGACCTGAGCAACAATTCTTGCTCATCACTAATTTAAAAATAGCAAAGTATTTAATCTTGTGTTTTTAGCCAGGTAGAAATGGCCCAGAATAGCAATTTGCGTCATGTGGAGCGTATCACATATTTTAAAAATACTGTAATATAAAATTCTAGAAACTAATCCCACACATTCATAGTACCTGGAATGATATTCTGGACTAGTGGATAATGAGTGTAATAAAATCTTAATTGTCGTGTGCTGCGAGGTACAGAATAGAAGAGAAATAATTCAAAATAGATTATACACTTTAAGGGCTCATGCACACAACCATATTTACGGTCTGAGAGCTGTCCGTTAAAAAGCGGATTACACTCAGACCAATGTTATTCAATGAGATACTGCCGGTGAAGGACTTTTTTCACTGACTGAATTTGCATGTGAAACAAATTGCCGCAGTTACGATTTTCCTCCGAAAAACTCATGATACTCACCCAATAGTCTATGGGTGTGAGAAAAAAATTGTAAGCCATATGGACCCACAATATAGCATCAGATTTTAACTACTTCACTCACCAAGTCTGTTTTCACCTTAATGATCAGACCAAATTCTGACCATGGCACTCCATGTGGTAATAACTCTAGAACCCTTCAATGGATCCCACTGATTCTGAGATTGTGCTTTCAAGACATTTTGTACTTCATGATAGTGGTAAAAATTTTTTTATATGATACGTTTATTTGTAAAAACAAAATAGAAATTTGGCGAAAATGTTGAAAATTTTGCAATTTTCAAACTTATATTAAATTTTAAGAGCTATGTCACACAAAATAGATAATAAATACCATTTCCCACATGTCTACTTTAAGCAACACAATTTTTGAGACATTTCTTTTTTTTTGTTAGGAAGCAGTGATGAGCGAACATGCTCGCCACTACTCGGTACTCTCGCCCGAGCATCTCACTGCTCGAGATGCTCGGAGCTCGCCGAGTATTTTCGCAGTTGCTCGGCGGGAGCTCGGGACCCCGCCCTGCATGTTTGGTGCTCTTTGGAGAGCCAATGAACAAGCAGGGATTGTCTGTCACACTGTAATGCAGGGGCGTATCTAGGGGGGGGCAGCCGGGGTATGTGTCCCGGGCACAGCCAGCAGGGGGGCGCAGTCGGGCCGCCTAATTGGCGGTCCGCAGTGTCTCCCCTGCGGCTGCGTTCTGCCGCCCCCGGCCTGAGAGTCGGCGGCTCCCTGTGCCGGCTGTCAAGCTGACAGCCGGCGCAGAGAAGCTGCTGTGTGCCGGCTCCCAGGGATCAATTGCACTGGCGTCTATATAGACGCCAGTGCAATTGAAGCTCTGACCGCCGGGTCAGAGCGACGACTGCAGTGTGATCA
Organism: Oophaga sylvatica; assembly: GCA_033576555.1. Classification (NCBI taxonomy): domain Eukaryota; kingdom Metazoa; phylum Chordata; class Amphibia; order Anura; family Dendrobatidae; genus Oophaga; species Oophaga sylvatica. Next base: position 15,505 of record JARQOD010012950.1, on the reverse strand, counting down.
GGTCATGTGATCACGCTGCTGACGTCACTCGTCGTCGGCGCCCAAAGGGTGAAGACTGGTGGTGAGTGTGCTCCACTATGGAGCTGAAGATACCACCGAAGATAAATGGAGGACATACTGTGTGTGTATGGGGGGTGAATTTAGAATGGGATGGTGGGTTACTTTATGTGTGGGGGGATTTGGAGATGTTGTGGGGGTTATTTTATGTGGGGGGGATTTGAAGTGGGGATTGGGGGGTTATTTTATGTGGGGGGGATTTGGAGTGGGGATGGGGGGTTCTTTATGTGTGGGGGATTTGGAGTGTGGATGGGGGTAATTTTATGTGTGGGGGGATTTGGAGTGGGGATGGGGCTATTTTATGTGGGGGGATTTGGAGTGGGATGGGGGGTTATTTTAAGTGGTGGGGATTTAGAGTGGGGATGGGGGGTTCTTTTATGTGTGGGGGATTTGGAGTGTGGATGGGTAATTTTATGTGTGGGGGGATTTGGAGTGTGGATGGGGGGTTATTTTATGTGTGGGGGGACTTGAATGGGGATGGGGCTATTTTATGTGGGGGGATTTGGAGTGGGGATGGGGTTATGTGGGGGGGGATTTGGAGTGGGGATGCGGGGTTCTGTAACGCTTCCCACGGCTGCGGGGCGTTGGGACATGGCATAGCTTGCCTAACTAGCCAATGCTCCCACACCGCCAGTCCACGACGACGTGAGGCATGCGTCCCAATGGTAAGAGAATGTGGACCCACTGGACCACAGAGGGAGACCCGGCCTGCCCGACTAGGGGAGGGCAGTGACCGGGATCCGTGCAGCTGAGCATGTGGGCAAGATGGCGACCTGCAGGACTAGACAACACCGCACAACTTCAGGTATGAAGAAAACATAACGTTTACTTAAAGACACACACAGTACATAAACAGAACATAATGCCGGGCTCCCGATTCCGCACATCAGAGAAGGGTACACGTCTCAGGATCACAGACGAGTGCAGGAGGACATCACGGGTAGATGCAGTCCAAGGTTATCTGGCACGGGCATACTAGGGCGGCCTCTCTCTCAGGCCTCAGGCGTAGCACAGGCTCAGCAGGAGAACATCAGACACCGACCTCAGACAGACTTCAGACGATGGCGGGGTCATCACGGGTAGATGCAGTCCAGGATCATCTGGCACAGGCATACTAGTATGGCCTCTCTCTCAGGCCTCAGCGTAGCACAGGCTCAGCAGGAGAACATCAGACACCGGCCCAGGACGAACGTCAGACGATGACGGGGTCATCACGGGTTGATGCAGTCCAGGGTCATCTGGCACGGGCATACTAGGACAGCCTCTCTCAGGCCTCAGGCGTAGCACAGCTCAGCAGGAGAACATCAGACACTGACCCAGGACAACGTCATCACAGGGTAGACCACGAGGAATCGGCAGGACATCGGACATCAGGAACACGGACTGGATCTCAGGGACTCCGAACACGGACAGGACATCAGAACACGGATTGGATCTCAGGACTCAGGAACACGGACAGGATATCAGGAACACGGACTGGAACTCAGGAACACGGATTGGAACTCAGGAACACGGACTGGAACTCAGGAACACGACTGGAACTCAGGAACACGGACTGGAACTCAGGAACACGGACAGGACATCAGGAATATGGACTGGAACTCAGGAACATCAGAACACTGGCATCGGACTCTGGACATCTGGCAACGATCGGCAGGCTCCGGACATCTGGCAACGATCGGCAGGCTCCGACATCAGGCAGGCTCCGGACATCTGAAGTGGTCATCGGACATCGGACATTAGGCCATATCATCAGGCATCAACATCTGGCAGCGACCTAAAAGGAACCCCAGCGGTCTGGTGCAAGCCCCGCCAGGCTCGACAGGAGCTGGCCGGGGATTGCACAGAAGCTGAGCACAGAGTAACAGAAACTCAGCACACACACCGGACTCCTCCTTCCAAGATGAACTCAGGTTATATAGCAAAGAATCACAGTCACTGGTACAGGGTTCAGGACACAGAAGGACTTCAGGAACATAACACAAGACACAGTTCAGACAGTCAGGTACAGGATCCGATCCAGAATCAGGAATCAGGAATCAAAACACAACAGGAACAGGCCTGGATATGCAGCCTCCAGGAAGGGCGATCTGGGTACTCTGCCCCAGAGCTGGCGGAAACACAAGACACAGTTCAGACATTCAGGTACCGGACAGATCCAGGATCAGTGATTCAGGGAACAAGACACAACAGGAGCAGGCCTGGATATGCAGCCTCCAGGAAGGGCGATCTGGGTATTCTGCCCCCAGAGCTGGCGGAAACACAAGACACAGTTCAGACATTCAGGTACCGAACAGATCCAGATCAGGGATTCAGGGAACAAGACACAACAGGACAGGCCTGGATATGCAGCCTCCAGGAAGGGCGATCTGGGTATTCTGCCCCCAGAGCTGGCGGAAACACAAGACACAGTTCAGACATTCAGGTACCGTAACAGATCCAGGATCAGGGATTCAGGGAGCAAGACACAACAGGAACAGCCTGGAATGCACCTCCAGAAAGGCGATCTGGGTACCAGCCCCCAGAACAGCGGAAACACAAGACAGACAAAGGAATCAGCCTCCAGAACTGACGCACTCAGTGCAGAGCTGAACACACAAACACACACGCTAGTCAGAACTCAATGCAAACTCAATGCAAAGCTCTGGCAAGCCCACAGGGCGGGGGAAAACTTTATATATGAGCTCTTCACAGCGATAGGCTGGACAGCAATTCTAGTGCACACCCATTCCTCAATAAAAGCAGGACAGGTGTGGGCCGCGCCCCCTATGCAGAGCCAGACACAACTCAGCACAGAAGGACACCTGACAGTGGCTGCAGCCTCAACACACGTAGTAAGTCATGCACCACTGCAGAGGACTTTGCAACCTACGGGTACTTCTACAGCAGGCCAGGACCGCACATGCGGGTGGTCATGCAACCACGGAGACACTCACGAAAAGTACGGCTCCCGCAGCAGAGCTGGAACTGAGCAGCATCCATACAGGTAACAGACAACAGTATCCCAGCTGGTTGGGGGGAAAGGGGAGCAAAAGGTTAAAGCAAAGACATGCAAAGTAACGCGGGAAAACAAAGTACAGACAATACCAGCTTTAAACAGGTTCTTTTTTTGTGTGGGGATTTCAATGTGGATGGGGGTAATTTATGTGTGGGGGGATTTGGAGTGTGGATGGGGGGTTATTTTATGTGGGGGATTTAGAGTGGGGAGGGGGTTTTTTTTTATGTATGGGGATTTGGATGGGATGGGGACTTAATATGTGTGGGGGTACTTAATGTGTGTGGGGGGATTTGGAGTGGGGATGGGGTACTTAATGTGTGTGGGGAATTGGAGTGGGGATGGGGGATTTAATTGTGTGGGGGGATTTGGAGTGGGATGGGGGCATTTAATATGTGTGGGGGGATTTGAGGGTACTGAAGAGTATGTATTTTATGAGGCATGTAGAGAAATAGTAGGGGGATGGGTGCAGACAGTATGGGAGCGAAGGGGGTGAATGTATTTGGACACAGTATGGGAGTGAAGTGATGGGATGTGTGCAGACAGAGTATGGGAGTGGGGTATGTAGAGCAACCAGTAAGAGAGTGAAGGGGTAAATATATGAGGAGACAGTATGTGAACAGGGGGATGTGAGAGGAGACAGTGTGAGAGGAGGGGAATAGTGTGAGGCGACAGTAAATTGCAGATATTTTTTTAGGGGCATTATAATGACTCTTCTGTCTTTAAGGGCATCGTGCGAGAGTTGGTGCAGAAGATGGAGAAGAGGAGATCTGCAAACGCTGTGGATGAGAAAACTCATCATAGATCTGGACAAGATGAAGAAAAAGGAGAACGACTCCAGAGACGACGTCCTCTATAAGTACCTGGATGTAAATATTATTTGTGAAATTAAACTAATTCTCATGTCTTTATTTGTTAGGAGCATTAAAGGGGTTGCCAGTCTGTGCTGAGTCTGCAGTCACATAGAATGACTGCAGTTTCAGCACAAACCGGGACAACCCCTTTAATGCTCCTAACAAATAAAACATGAGAATTAGTAAAATTTTTTAGAATTCTCACAATGCTCACTGCACACTGTCAGATTCTCTCGTGCCGGTAATTTACTACATGCGTTACATCTGATACACATGTGTGGCCTCACTCAATGAAAATGAACGGAGCGAGGCCGGGCACTCTAGTCGGAATGTGGCCAGAATATATAAATCACATGCTTGTGCTGACATGACCGTGTACTCTCGCCACCGGTAAGGGATAATCCTAAAAGTGTGCAGTGCATTCGTTGTGAGAATTCAGAAGCTGCAATGTCAGGATTCAGTTCTGCAGGTTCCAGCATCTCACATGGACACTTCACTCATATGCGATTTTCATACTTGTGTGTTAAAGATTTGGTAAACTGAGGAGAGCAGGCAAAAACGGGAATACACCAGAAGGTTGGAATCTACTGGATTGCAGTACCCTGACTACCACCACAACTTAAGGCAGCCGTGGAGCGTTCCTACGTTGGTCCTAACGTCTCGTCACAGCCTGAAGGTTAACTACACCTAAAGATAGAAAGAGGAAAGCTATCCTGCCCCGGGGCAGATCCCCAAAGAACATAGGAAGCCCCCCAAACATGTAATGGCGGTTAGACAAGAGGAAATACAGACACAGACAGAAAATAGTATGAGCAAACGTTGGGGCCCAATCTACCTGGACAGAAAAGGATAGGAAGGACACTTACTGCAATCCAAAAAACCCTAAAAAAACAACTCTACTAATTGCAAAAACACCTAAGATTCACACGACCTTCTACCACCTAAATTAGTTCTCTGGTGTCAAAAAACTAAGCCGCAGCCACTGAAAAAACTGGAAAAGGCAAATGAACAAATAACAGTGGCTCAGATAAACTGAGAGGAGCACAAGCCCCCGAGGGAACCTGGCTGACCTCCACAGAAGTGCAGGGAACAAGCAAAAAGCAAGCACAAAAATAAAAGCAAAAATATCTTATCTGATAGCAGAAGATGCAGGCAAGACTCACAGGCTTCCAAGTGAACCAGGAACCACAGTTGAGACAAGAACAATAGATCACCCAAAAAATGGGAGGAACCTCCCTTATATAAGCCAGTCTGTAACTCCTGATTGCCAATCCTCATTGAATGGTTCATACTGTTTGTAACCACCAAAAGGGAGCTTCTGCTCAAATACATTTCTAACACATTCACAACACTTATGGTCCTGTGACAACGACATCTCTTCCTGCTTCTCTCAGATTTTTCACTGAACATTGAGACATTAGGGAGAGCAGCTCGTTGGTACATGACTAAGTGTGCAAATCACATTGTTTCGGGGGGGGGGGGCGCCGAACCGAATTCTTGCCCCGGGTGCCAAAAGCCTAGATAACACCTCTGCTGTAATGCCACAGACATGTTGGTTGTGGCATTACAATAATTGGTTGGCCACACCAACATGCTCGTCACAGTCCACCCTATCAGGCAGTATAGAGATTTGGTTTTCTGCTGAGCTAGGGGGAGATTTTTTCTTACGTCTTATTTAGTGCAGGTATACCACAATATATTAAACACAGCCATCCCAACAAACAGCCTTCTGAGACTAAACCACTGCATAGATATCATGCTAGGCGACACAGTGTATGTAGGCAGACAGCAGTGCATATAGCAAGAGGGTCCATTCCAGTTCTGTCTGCTGCTTCTTTACAGATATTTCTAGACATACCCCAGGATCAGGGGCCAAGAAATTTTTTTTTTTGATCTTAATGCCGATTATTTTCTTAAAAAGCAATCCAGAAAACACTGTTTTCTGTTCCATTTGCAATGTTTCACTGCAGAATATAGCCAAATCCTTTCCATATTACCAGCTCTTAAAATCCATCTATTTAAAACAGTGTTTTTTCCGTCACACGTATCACATAAAAAAAAGTGCGCTCAAAAATCTGCTATTTCTGCCCTCCATCTAAATTTTGTTGCCTGTGTTTACGAAGTTATTGACACCAGTTAGCTGGTAAAAAAGTTACCTACAGCCAGCTATTTAAAACTGTGGTTTGTCCCCTCACACGGATCACATGTAAAAAGTGCGCTTAAAATTCTTCCATTTCCCGCCCTCAAATTTAAACTTATTGCAGTGTTAGCAAAGTTATTGACACCACTTGCTGGTAAAATTAGTTACCTACAGCCAGCTATTTAAATCTGTGGTTTCTCCATCACATGGATCACATATAAAAAGTGCGCTCAAATTTCTGGCATTTCTGGTCTAATTAAATTTGTTGCAGTGTGTTAGTGAAGTTTATTGATACCAATTTGCTGTTAAAAATGTTGCCTACAGGCCAGCTATTTAAACTGGGGTTTTTTTCCATCACACAGATCACATATAAGTTCGCTCCAAATTCAAGCCATTTGTAGTAAATGTGGAAAATATGGTCCTCCTTTTTAAAAGGGGTTTAGGTTGCATGGCAAGGGATAGGGAAATGGACGTGATGGTGATGGTGCTTGCAGAGGCCGACGCCTTGGGCAAGCTGAAATTGTGCCACAACAAACACCCACACTTTCCCTCGCCCGACCTTCTGTCCCAATTACTAGGGACCGCAGTAGCACACCACTAATCAACCCAAGCAGTGTCAAAATGATGTTGGTTGGATAGCGAAATTGCTTCCAGTCACTTTGGCACCATCACCACCACCATGTTTTTCCACATGGCACGTCTCATAGCCGTGAGTCTGGACCACATATTCTTCAACCTGATCCTCCTTCCTCCCATCATGTCAAGTCCCCCGGAGACAACTGATTCCACATTGGACACTCCAAAGAGCTGTTCACTTTTCCATTTATAGATTCGGGCCTCCCGCCCGATACACTTGAAGCGGGGCAAGAGAGATCGCATGTAGTGATGCCCAAATATTTGAGCAGCCACAGTCACATGAAGGCGACGTGCGAAATGTCCAAGAAGGTGAACAATGATGAGACACAATTGCCAGTCAGGAGGAGGACCAGGGTGCGGAAGTGGAAGACGAGGTGTGGATGATATAGTAACTGACCCAACCTGGCAGGACAACATGCAGAGGGAGAACAGCAGCACACAGGGGGAGGAGGCAAGCACCCAACAGGCAGAAAGAAGCAGTGTGGGGCCTCAAACAGAATGCGGTCAACTGTTCCCGTAACACCAACAACGACGAAGTTGCCAGTCCAACTTTAGGTCTTCCCGAGTCTGGTTGTTTGTTAAAGACTCTGCTGATAACCCCAAAAAGCCATTTGCACCACCTGCCAGGCCAGCATCACAGGGTAGCAAAACTACCAGGCTGACCACCCCGTACATGATCAGCATATGGCAGCAAAGCACCCTGACTTTGGGCCGAACCACAGGGTCCAGGAACAGTGTCTGCGGGTGACACCACTGCTTCTTCCACTGATGTGCGTACAAGCCAATCCCCTGTCCATGGTGGCATGCATAGATGCCTCCTGCCCTGCACCTGTCATTGCACACACCAACTAGAACCATCAGCAACAAGTCCACGTCCTTGTCCCAGTGTAGTGTTCAGTTGTCCATACCCCATCCTTTGAACGCAAGTGCAAATATGCAGCCACACCCCACAGGCTGCACAATAAATTCCCACATTCGCAACTGTTTAGAACTTTTAGGCTGTGGAGACAGAAACTTTCTGCAACCTGATGGCGGGCGGCCCGTCCGTCGGTACTTAGTCCCCAGCCGCCACTATTTTTAACTTGGTGTGCCATCTTCGCATAACACAAGCGCGTGTCCCACAATTAGCGGTGCCCCCAACAATGCAGTTACTGGAAAGTCAATCAAGTTGCCCCCACAGTCTACAGCTTCTGCACTTCATCCTCCTCCTCCTCTTCAGCCTCTATCTCCAAAATGACCACATCATCACAACTGGAAGCACTGCAGCACTGCTTCATCCAAGCAGCAACAGGCTGTGCGAAGCTAATATCTTAGGTGACAAGCCGCACATTGCTGAAGAGTTGTGGGCAGCTCTAAAGAGCAAGCAGATCTGTGGCTGAAACTGCTAAACCTACAGCCAGGCATGGTTATGTGTGACAATGGCCTGAACCTGGTGGGCTCTGAGGCGAAACGAGCTCACAACACGTACCATGCCGACCCATGGCTTAAACCTCGTGGTTCAGCGGTTTCTCAAACCTACCAGGAGCTGCCAGATCTGCTTGTCAAATACGCCGCCTGTGGCTCTTTTTAGAAAGTCAGCTACAGCTTCCTCCGCCCTTCCGTGCTTCAACACGTTTGCAGCTTCCGGCTCACGACTGGTGTGTGATTACCCACGCATTGGAACTCAACACGCAGATGTTGGAAAGGATTTGTGAGCAGAAGAGGGCAGTTGTTGACTACCAGCATCAACAAGGCTGTCATTATTCAGTTTTAACTCCACACATAAGACCTCAGAGTGACATGGATGCAACATATGACCATCCTCCAAAACTTTGAGGACTCTACCAAGATGGTAGCATGATGATGCCAAATTACATCACCACCCCGCTTCTCTGTGTTCTGAAATGCCTCTGCTCACAATCAAAGAGAAGCATAGCAAGCGGAGCACGATGAGATGGAGCAAGGAACCATACAGGTGTATACACCAGCCCAGCCTCATCTCATCCCAACAATGGATTGTGTGACAATGAGGCTGAGGAGGAGGAGGAAGAACAGGAGCTAGTTTGTATAGACGGCACTACCTGCACAACTGTCATATCGTCTGTTCACATGGATGCCCCGAGGACAGGAGGAGGAGGAGAAGCATGGTCAGTCATCCTCTTGGTGAGGACACGAATCTTGCCTGTTAGCAGTCCCGGCACGCATGACTGAGTTTATGTTACTCTGCCTTCCAGTGACCCTCGCATTCTCAAAATTTTGGGTGACAGTCATTACTGATTGGTGACACTTTTAGAACCCCGCTACAAGGAGAACTTTCTCTTATTCCCGAGGCAGAGAGGTCAACTAAAATGGGCAGTACCAGAAGGCTGTTATGAATTGCTGGAGATGGTTTCTGAGCAGAGGCTCCCTCTGGGGGTTGCAGACATCTGAACCTCACAGCGAGGAATGGCAATCTGGGATCAACGACTGGACTAAATATAAGGGAGGTTCCCCTCCCATGAGAATCGCCACGCAGGAGAGAGATGACAATTTGAACCTGCTGTGCTGCGTTTCCTGAGGACTTAGGCTTCAAGCAAAAAACAACTTACAGTTATTTTTGAAATTCAAAAATTTAGCCTGATCCCCCAAAAACAAATCTGGCATGGGAACCTAGGTTCCAACAACCGGCAACCCAGCAAGATAAGTAGCAATACTCCGAACCTCAGTGGCAAGCTATCCACATGCCAGACAACTGTGCAAACTCCATTGAGAAAAAAAAAATCCCCTCACACCCAGAGAAAAAGAGGGAAAAAAAATGCAACAAACAGAAAAAAAAAAATCTCTGACAAACTCTGACAACTTTTTTTTTTTCTTTCCACACTATTTTTCCCTTCTTGATACCATATAATTTTATTTTTTGGCCGGTGATACTTTTTATGTTTAGGTAGCTGAGGAGAAAAAGCAAAAACCAATACACCAGAGAGGCTGGAACCTATTGGATTGCAGTAAACCTGAACTAACCACATAACTAGAGGTAGCCGTGAGCGTTCCTACGTTGATCCTAGACGCCTCGTTACAGCCTGAGAGATAACTACACCTAAAGGCAGAAAATGAAAGCTATCTGCCCCGGAGCAGATCCCCAAAAAGAAAATAGGAAGCCCCCAAACATGTAATGGCGGTTAGACAAAAAAGAAAGCACGGACAAAACAGAAAATAGAATGAGCAAACGTTGGCCCAATCTGTCTAGACAGAAAAGTAAAAGGAAAGAATTCTGACTGCAATCCAACAAAAACCCTAAAAATACCACTCTTCTGATTGCAAAAACACCTGAGATCACACGATCTCCACCACCTATATCAGATCTCTGGTGTAACAAAACTAAGCCGCAGCCACTGAAAAAACAGGAAAAAGCAAATAACAAATAACATGGCTACAGATAAACTGAGAGGAGCACAGGCCCCAGGAGGGGACCCGACTGACTGCCACAAAAGTGCAGAAAACTATGCAAAAAGCAAGCACAAAAAGAAAAGCAGAAAATATCTTATCTGAAAGCAGCAAAATGCAGGCAAGACTCCAGCAAATTCCAAATGAACCAGGAACCACAATTGAGACAAGAACAATTGATCACCGCGACCATCATGGAGGGAACCTCCCTTATATCAGTCCAGTCAGTGATTCCAGATTGCCATTCCTCGCTGGAAGGTTCAGTACTGTCTGTAACCACCAAGGGAGCCTCTGCTCAGAAACCATCTCTAGCACATTCATAACATACCCCCCCCCTTGAGGAGGGGTCACCGAACCCTCACTTGTGCAACCAGGCCGATCAGGATGAGCTCAGTGATAGGCACGGATCAGTCTCCAGCATGGATGTCCGAAGCAAACACCCAAGAATTGTCCTCCTGACCATAACCTCTCCACTTAACCAAATACTGGAGTTTCTGTCTAGAAAAACGAGAAACCAAATTTTCTCAAACCACATACTCCAGATTGCCCTCACCAAAACAGGGTCAGGAGGCGCAGCCATAGGAACCACTGGCTCACAAACCTCTTCAATAAGGACTTGTGGAACACGTTATGGATCTTAAATGTCCCTGGAAGAAGCAAACAGAAGGAAACCGGATAAGAAAACTTCATGATCTTATAAGGTCCAATAAACCTGGCTTAAACTTTGGGGATGCAACCCTCATAGGGATATTTCTTGAGACAACCAAACAAGTCCCCCACTTTAAACCGAGGACCATCATCCATGCCGTTGGCAAACCGTTGGGCCTTCTCCGAGAGAGAGACAACCTTTCCACTACCTGGTCCCAAATCTGCTGCATTCGCTCCACAACAGAGTCAAACACCCGGACAGACAGAAGCCTCCGCCTTCCCGAAGAAAATCGAGGGGGAAACCCAGAATTGCAGAAAAATGGAGACAAACAAGGTGGCAGAGCTAGCCCTATTAATAAGAGCAAACTCAGCCAAAGGCAAAAAGAGACCCAGTCATCTTGATCACAGACACAAAAAAATCTCAAATAATCTCCAAGGTCTGGTTTGTTCTCTCGGTCTGTCCATTGTCTGAGGGTGAAATGCAGAGGAGAAAGAAAAATTGAACACCATGTTTAGAACAAAATGTCCTCCAAAATCTGGAAACAAAACTGGACTCCTCTGTCAACACAATGTTCTCCGGAATGCCATGTAACCGAACAACGTGCTGAAGGAACAAAGCACCAATTCGGAGGAGGAAGGTAACTTAGGTAATGGCACAAGATTATCATCTTGGAAAACCTATCACAGATTACCCAGATAACGGTCATTCTCTGAGAAAGAGGGAGGTCGGAAATAAAATCCATAGAGATATGGGTCCATGGCCTCTTGGGCACAGGTAATAGCATTAACAAACCACTAGAGCGAGAGCAAGGCTTGGAACGAGAGCAAGTCCTACAGGATCAAGAGGTGATGAGTTCTCCTCATGAAGTCTCAACAGAGCTGATAACATCTGTCTGGGTATTAGGAATCCCCTTTGAGAGGTTGGACAGATGACCCAGGAGCCTTCCACTCTACATTCTATGATTCATATTCAACTGCACAAATCCCTGACTACGAGACAAAGTAGCCACCAAAGGACATCACCAATCTCGGTACAAATCCCGGGATGACCACCAACCGAGCAATGAACCTCAGACATCACAATCTTTTTCCACTGGTCTGGGACAAACAATTTCCCAATACGGCGCGCTCAGGTTAATCCTTCTGACACCCTTCCAGAGCCAGTCTCAAATTGGGCGAGATGGCGGAAAGTACTACACCCTCTTTCAAAATAACAGCAGGATCAGATAACTCAGGAGAGTCCGCAAAGAAACTCCTCGAGAGGGGCATCCGCCTTAACATTCTTAGTGCCAGGAAGAAAAGAAACCACAAAATTAAAATTTGTGAAAAACAAGACCCACCTGGCCTGTCTAGGATTAAGTCGCTTGGCTGATTCGAGATAAACCAGGTTCTTATGGTCCGTGAGGACCACCACCTGATGTTTGGCTCCTTCCAGCCAATGTTTCCACTCTTCAAAGGCCCACTTCATGGCCAATAACTCCCGATTACCCATGTCATAATTACGTTCAGTTGGAGAAAATTTTCGAGAGAAAAAGGCACAAGGGTTACTCTTAGAGGTCTCTGGATCTCTTGGGACAAAACGGCACCTGCCCCAATTTCAGAGGCATCAACCTCCACCTGAAAAGGTTAGAGAAACATCAGGCTGCCGTAGAACAGGAGCAGAAGTGAATCTCTGCTTAAGTTCCTGAAACGCAGAAACTGCCTCAGGAGGCCAGTTCACCACATCAGAACCCTTTTTGGTCAAATCAGTCAATGGTTTAACAATACCGGAGAAATTATCAATAAATTTACGATAAAAATTGGCAAAACCCAAAAATCTCTGAAGAGCCTTTAATGAAGTAGGTTGGACCCAATCACAGATGGCCTGAACCTTGACCGGGTCCATTTCAATAACAGACGGAGACAAAATTAATCCCAGAAATGAGACCTTCTGTATGCCAAAAAGACACTTTGATCCCTTCACATACAGTACATTCTCTCTCAAAATCTGGAACACAGTCCGAACATGTTTCACATGAGAGTCCCAGTCATTGGAAAAAATCAAGATATCATCCAAATAAACAATCAGAAATTTATCCACAAAATCCCTGAAAATATAATTCATGAAGGATTGGAAGACGGAAGGAGCATTAGTGAGCCCAAAGGGCATCACTAGGTACTTAAAATGCCCCTCTGGGGTATTAAACGCCGTCTTCCATTCATCCCCGTGCTTAATGCGAATAAGGTTATAGCCCCCCTGAGGTCAAGCTTGGTAAACCAACTAGCACTTTTCACTCTGGAAAACAGGTTAGAAATCAAGGGTAACGGATATTGATACTTCACAGTGATCTTATTCAAGAGACGATAATCAATTCATGGCCTCAATGAACCATCCTTTTTGGCCACAAAGAAAAAAACGGTACCCAAGGGTGAAGAGGATGGTCTGATATGACCCTTCTCCAATGACTCCTTGATATAAGATCGCACAGCATCGTGTTCAGGTACAGACAAGTTAAAAAGGTGACCTTTAGGAAATTTACCACCAGACACTAATTCAATAGCGCAATCATACCTCCTGTGAGGGGGCAAGGATGCAGATTTACTTTCACTAAATACATCCAAAAAATCAGTCAAAAAGTCAGGAACATCCTGAGCTGGGGAGAGGCAGAAAAAACAGGAGTGTCAGTATTAACACATTGGCAGCCCCAACTGGTCACAGACACAGATTTCCAATCCAAAACAGGATTATGAGACTGTAACCAAGGGAAACCTAGTACAATAATGTCATGCAGATTATGCAGCACCAGAAATTTGCAACTCTCCTGATGATCAACCCTCATTATCACCTGAGTAGAAAACTGGGGTTTATTCTCCACCAAAGGGGTAGAATCAATGCCCAGTAGGGGAATAGACTTCTCCAGGGGTATCATGGGAAACCCACAACGTTTGGCAAAGTCACAATCCATCAGGTTAATAGCTGCTCCTGAATCAACAAAAGCCTGAGCAGAAAATGTGGACAGGGAGCAAATCAGGGTAACAGTCAACAGAAATTTAGACTGAACACCACCTAAGACAACTGGGCGCGCAAAACGTCTTCCCCGCTTAGGGCAGACGGAAAGAGCATGAGAGGCGTCACCACAGTAGAAACATAACCCATTGTGCTTTCGAAACTCATGACGCTGAGCCCCAAAGTCACTCCATCACACTGCATGGGCCTAGGAACTGGCTCACAAGGCAACACCATCTCACGCATACCTCTGCGCTCACGCAAACGTCTGCCAATTTGAATAGCCAAAGACATAGAATCATTGAGACCAGAGGGGACACGGAATCCCACCATAACATCTTTTACATTCTCTGACAGCCCCTTCCGAAAAAGGGCTGCCAATGCATCATCATTCCATTTGGTCAGGACTGCCTACTTTTGGAATTTCTGACAGTACAACTCAGCGTCTTCAAGACCCTGATTTAATGCCAACAAGGTTTTTTCAGCTTGATCAGTGACATTAGCTTCATCGTACAATAACCCCAGAGCCAGAAAAAATACATCAATTTCATTCAAAACAGGATCCCCAGGTGTCAGGAAAAACCCAATCCTGAGGGTCGCCGCGCAGGAGAGAAATGACAATTTGAACCTGCTGTGCTGCGCTCCCCGAGGACTTAGGTTTTAAGGCAAAAAACAACTTACAGTTATTTTTGAAATTCAGAAATTTAGCCCGATCCCCAAAAACAAATCTGGCATGGGAATCCTAGGTTCCACAACCGGCAACCTAGCAAGATAGGTAGCAATACTCCGAACCTCAGTGCAAGCTGATCCACAGGCCAGACAACTGTGCAAACTCCATTGAGAGAAAAAAAAAAATCCTCCTCAGCACCCAGAGAAAAAGAGGGAAAAAAAGCAACAAACAGAAAAAAAAAATCTCTGACAACTCTGACAACTTTTTTTTTTCTTTCCACACTATTTTTCCCTTCTGTGAGTACCATATAATTTTAGTTTTGGGCCGGTGACACTGTTATGTTTAGGTAGCTGAGGAGAAAAGGCAAAAACTGCAATACACCAAGAGGCTGGAACCTATTGGATTGCAGTAACCTGAACTAACCACATAACTAGAGGTAGCCGTGGAGCGTTCCTACATTGATCCTAGATGCCTTGTCACAGCCTGAGAGATAACTACACCTGAAGGCAGAAAGATAGAAAGCTATCTGCCCCGGAGCAGATCCCCAAAGAAAATAGAAGCCCCCAAACATGTAATGGCGGTTAGACAAGAAGAAAGCACGGACACAGACAGAAAATAGAATGAGCAAACGCTGGGGCCCAATCTGTCTAGACAGAAAAGTACAGGAAAGAATTCTGACTGCAATCCAACAGGAGGAGACCCGCTGACCTCCACAAAAGTGCAGAAAACTATGAAAAAAGCAAGCACAAAAAGAAAAGCAGAAAATATCTTATCTGAAAGCAGCAGATGCAGGCAAGACTCCAGCAAACTTCCAAATGAACCAGGAACCACAATTGAGACAAGAACAATTGATCACCGGCGACCATCATGGGAGGGAACCTCCCTTATATCAGTCCAGTCAGTGATCCCAGATTGCCATTCCTCGCTGGAAGGTTCAGTACTGTCTGTAACCACCAGAGGGAGCCTCTGCTCAGAAACCATCTCTAGCACATTCATAACACAAATGTCTTAGTTCCATCTGTTCCATTGCTGCAACTGTAAGTAAAGTTCTTATTGTAGTGTGTTTGACAACTGGAGCAAATGTTTCATCATAGTCTTCTCCATATTTTTGAGAATA
>JARQOD010012949.1:0-17693 GCA_033576555.1 Oophaga sylvatica | reverse complement strand
ATGATATGTCCTGCACCGGGAGGCTCAGGTGGGCACGACAATGGAAGCCAGGCTGCTATAGTATCTTTATAGAATCTTTATTTCTTTCTCTGTTTCTTTCTCTCTCTCTGTTCTTTTTTCTTTCTCTCTGTTCTTTCTTTCCCATCTTTCTCTCTTTCCCATATTTCTTTCTCTCTATTCTTTTTCTTTCTTTCTCTCTGTTCTTTCTTTCCCCTCTTTCTATCTCTCTGTTCTTTCTATCTATAGGTTCTTTTCTTACTTTCTTTCTTTCTCTCTCTCTGTTCTTTCTTTCTCTGTTCTTTCTTTCCCTCTTTCTTTCTCTGTTCTTTCTTTCTTTCTCTGTTCTTTCTTTCCCATCTTTCTTTCTTTCCCATCTTTCTTTCTGTTCTTTTTCTTTCTCTCTGTTCTTTCTTTCCCCTCTTTCTTTCTATCTCTCTGTTCTTTCTTTCCCCTTTCTTTCTTTTTTCTCTTCCCTTCTTTCTCTCTGTTCTTTCTTTCCCCTATTTCTTTCTCTTTCTCTCTGTTCTTTCATTCTCTTTCTTTCCCCTCTTTCTTTCTCTCTCTCCTTTCTTTCCCATCTTTCTTTCTCTCTCTGTTCTTTTTCTTTCTTTCTTTCTCTCTGTTCTTTCTTTCCCCTCTTTCTTTCTATCTCTCTGTTCTTTCTTTCTATTTCTTTCTTTCTCTCTCTGTTCTTTCTTTCCCCTCTTTCTTTCTGTTTCCCTCTGTTCTTTCGCTCTTTCTCTCTGTTCTTTCTTTCCCCTCTTTCTTTCTCTCTCTCTATTCTTTCTCTCTGTTCTTTCTTTCTTTTTCTTCTCTCTCTCTCTGTTCTTTCTTTCCCATTTTCTTTCTATCTCCCTGTTCGTTCTTTCTCTCTTTGTTCTTTCTTTCCATTCTTTCTCTCTCTCTCCCTCTCTGTCAGGAGTCGAACCCAGTACCTCTTGTCCACTGGCCAGCAGCTCTACCATCTGAGCTATTCTGCTGGCTGCAAAGTTCCTTGCTGAATCCAGATACCATTGACTGTTCTTCCTGATTGGCTACACCTAGTGCTCTCTTGATTGGGCCTCTGATTGCCAATTACACACCCTATATAAACCTGGCCCTGTGGGTGTGTCATTGCGAGATTATTGAGCTCCAAGCCTTTAGTCAAGCGTTTCCTGCTGATCCATTGCTACAAACACTTCTCTCCTGTGAACCGACCTCGGCCTGCCTTCTGACTACGCTCTCCGCCTGATCCATTGCTACAAACACTGCTCTCCTGTGTACCGACCTCCGGCTGCCACCTGACTACGTTATCTGCCTGCTCCTCTGTTACCGAACTGCCTTTCCTGTGTACCGACCTCCGGCTGCCACCTGACTACGTTATCCGCCTGATCCATTGCTACAAACACTGCTCTCCTGTGTACCGACCTCCGGCTGCCATCTGACTACGCTACCTGCCTCTGCTTCCCCTAGTGTTTGCAGTAACATCGGCTCCAACCCAGACGGGATCTTGACAGAATAATCTCGCGCCAAAATGGAGTCCGCTGTGAACACCCTGAGACGGCAAGTTACGGAGCTTCAAAGTTTTTGTACTGACTCTCAAGAAAAATATGCCAAGTTACAAACTGATTTCACGGCGATACAACAGGAAGTAATTGAGCTACAAAAACAACTTCTGGACGTGCGCAATTCAGGGTCCGAATCAAACGCGCGGCTGCCGCTGCCTGCAAAGTTCAGTGGGGATCGCAAGCAGTACCGAGGATTCCTCAATCAATGCCGCATATACTTCCAGATGCAACCTGCTCCCTTTACCAGTGAGAGGAAGAAAGTTTTTTTCATGATAAATCTCCTGACGGATGAAGCTCTTGCTTGGGCTTCACCTTATGTAGAAAAGGACTATGACCTCCTTAATGACCTGGAAGCCTTCACCGCAGCTATGAATCAAGTTTTTGATGACCCAAACCGCTGTGCCACAGCAGAAACCAAATTACATAATTTGCGCCAAGGACGTCGCTCTGTTGCGGAATATACATCGGAGTTCCGTCGCTGGGTGGCCGACACCACCTGGAATCCAGCGGCCCAGAGAAGTCAATTTCGACGAGGGTTATCAGAACCAGTGAAAGACGAGCTTGCCAGGGTTGAGACCCCTGACCAGTTGGAGGACTTTATTCAACTATGTATCCGGATTGACCAGAGACTTACTGAAAGGAGAAAGGAGAGACTGCGAGCACTTGGGAATAGCCCTGGCTTCTCATTTTCAGCATCAGACCACCAAGAAAAGACGCAAGTTGTGTCTGAACCGATGCAGATCGACGTCATCCGAAGACCACTCTCTGCACAGGAGAAGGAGAGGCGACGTGCAGAACATCTCTGCCTCTATTGTGGGGACCCTGGACACTATGCCATCAACTGTCCTAACAAAAGGACTATAGCCTTTACCAACAACAGGTCTGCCAGCAATACGGACCTTTTTCAGCAGTCGGATTCCATCTTGCAGACTATCTCATCAGTAACGCCAGAAATAGACAAAATACATACCACATCATCTCATTTTGTAATCCCCATTCAGGTTGTAATGGGCACCCAAAAAATACAATGCTCTGCCCTGTTGGATTCGGGAGCAGGAGGAAATTTTATGGACTTAAAATTGACACGTTATAATAATATTTCCAGTAGGACCAAATCCACATCAATTGAAATGGAAACTGTGGATGGATCACCTTTGTCTTCTGGACCTGTCACGCATGAGACAATCGAACTGGAGATTTGTATCGACCCGGATCATCATGAAGCTGTCAGTTTCCACCTTATTTCATCTCCGAAATTTCCGGTTATTCTAGGGATCCCCTGGTTTTCAGTCCATAACCCTTCTATCAACTGGGCATCAAGGACCATCACCTTTCCATCTGACTACTGTAAGAATAATTGTCATAAGGAACCCCCTGTTCTCCAACAAGTCCAAATCTCTGAGATTTCGCATGAGAAGGAAGAGAAACTACCACCTCAATATCAGCAGTTCTCTGATGTCTGCAGTAAGAAGAAAGCAGATCAATTACCTCCTCACCGTCCTTACGACTGTCCCATTGAATTGCTGCCAGGAGCAACTATTCCATTTGGACGGATTTACAATCTTTCCGAACCTGAATTGAAGGTATTAAGAAAGTTCCTGGATGAAAATTTAGAGAAAGGCTTTATTCGACCTTCCACATCTCCAGCTGGGGCACCCCTGTTCTTTGTTGAAAAGAAAGACTCCACTCTGCGGCCATGTATTGACTACAGAGAGATGAATAATATCACTGTCAAGAATCGCTACCCGCTACCCTTGATTCCTGAACTATTTGAGAGACTCCGTTCTGCGAAAATCTTTACGAAGCTGGATCTTAGAGGGGCTTACAACCTCATACGGATTCGCCCAGGAGATGAGTGGAAGACCGCCTTCAGAACGAGATATGGACATTTTGAATCTCTTGTTATGACCTTTGGCCTTAGCAATGCCCCAGCCACCTTTCAACATTTTATTAATGATGTATTTCGAGATTTCTTGGACCAATTCGTTGTGGCTTATCTCGATGACATTCTTATATTTTCAGACACCTTGGAAGAGCATCGCAGGCACGTCCAGTTAGTCTTGGAACGACTACAGGAGAACCATCTCTACATTAAACTTGAAAAATGTGAGTTTGAACAAACCAGTATCCAATTTCTGGGATATATCATCTCCCCAGAAGGTCTGAGCATGGATCCCGGCAAAATCAATGCTGTAGTGGACTGGCCTGTTCCAAGAAATTTAAAAGACGTCCAGCGTTTCATAGGATTTGCAAATTTTTACCGAAAATTTATAAAGAACTTTTCACGGATCATACTACCAATTACTACACTAACAAAAAAGACCAAAGCATTTTTCTGGTCTCCGGAGGCACAGGAGGCTTTTGACAAGCTGAAAACTCTTTTTACGTCTGCTCCATTGTTAGTACACCCAAATCCTGAATTGCCATTTACTGTCGAAGTGGACGCCTCGGACTCTGCAGTGGGAGCCATTCTGTCTCAGCGAGTTGGGGACAAGATGCAACTTCACCCATGTGCGTTTCTTTCCCACACCATGTCATCTGCAGAAAAGAACTACGACATTGGTAATAAAGAACTGTTAGCCATTAAAGTTGCCTTCTCCGAGTGGAGACATCTTCTGGAAGGTGCCAATCACCCTGTGACTGTTCTCACGGACCACAAGAATCTTGAATTCCTCCGTACAGCAAAAAGATTGTCTGCAAGACAAGCACGATGGGCCTTATTTTTCTCAAGATTCAATTTTATAATCTCTTACCGGCCTGGTTCAAGAAATGGCAAGGCTGACGCCCTGTCCAGGATGTGTTCGGAACCTCAGGAGAGGTCTAGTAATGATGATACAATTCTAGGCCCTAAAAATTTTTTGGGAATATTGCACTCTAGAGGACTAGGTAATAGAATTAAAGATGGATATCAAGAGGACTCTTTCCTTAATCATCCTTCGGAAGACGTCGATCTTTCATTCAAAGAGGGGTTTTGGATGCAGAAACACCAAATATATGTACCTGAATCTTCTCGCCTTGAAGTCCTCAAAAGTGTCCATGATTCTAAACTGGCAGGACATCCTGGAGTTGCAAAAACACAAGACTTACTACTTCGTTTCTTTTGGTGGCCTAATTGTAGGAAGGACGTGAGGAAATATGTTTCAACCTGTTTAACATGCGCACGAAACAAGACCCCACGATCGTCTCCTCTAGGACTCTTACAACCACTCCCAGTTCCATCCAGGCCTTGGGGATCTATTTCCATGGATTTTATTGTGGAACTACCCCCTTCCAAACAGATGACCGTCATCCTTGTCATAGTGGACCGACTCACAAAAATGGCCCACTTTATTCCAACTGAAGGAATTCCTACTGCTGAAAAAACTGCAGAACTGATGATCAAAGAGGTATTCAGGTTACATGGAATTCCTGACAGCGTGGTGTCTGACAGAGGCGTTCAGTTTACATCAAAATTTTGGAAGAGTTTCTGTACAGCCTTGGGAGTCACGGTGAATCTTTCTACCGCTTTCCATCCTCAGTCCAATGGCCAGACGGAGAGAATGAACCAGACTTTGGAGCAATACCTCCGTTGCTTCATTTCCTATCTTCAGGATGACTGGGTGGACTATTTACCAACAGCAGAGTTTGCCTACAACAACTCCATACATAGCGCTACATCTCAAACCCCATTTTTTGCTAATTATGGAGTACATCCAGTATTTATCCCTAATCTGCCAGTGAACACTCCCATTCCTGCTGTTAATGACAGGCTTACAAAATTACAGGAATCCCAGAAGGAATTATCAGAGATATTGCTCAAGACCCAGGAAGAATATAAGGAAGCAGCAGATAAACATCGGAGAGTGCCCCCTGCTCTTCAGGTTGGAGACAAAGTTTGGCTGTCCACTAAAAACCTTAAGACACATGTGCCATCCTCCAAATTGGGTCAGAAATTCATTGGACCTTTTCAAATTTCTGCAAAAATTAACCAGGTTGCTTTTCGTTTAAAACTTCCCAACAATCTAAAGATTCATCCAGTGTTTCACATATCCTTGCTCAAACCCTTCTGTGAAAACCCGTTTCCAGGAAGAATTCAGCCACCTCCTCCACCAGAAAGGATCCGTGGTGAAGAAGAATACATTGTGGATAAGATTCTGGACTCCCGAAAATTCAGAGGTAAACTGCAGTATCTGGTGCAGTGGAAGGGTTACGGACCAGAGGAAAATTCATGGGAACCAAGGGACAACGTCCATGCTCCTGGACTAACAAGAGCCTTTCATCAGAGGTACCCGGATAAGCCAGCTCCTGAGATGTCCAGAGGCCATCCTGGAAGGAGGGGAGTACTGTCAGGAGTCGAACCCAGTACCTCTTGTCCACTGGCCAGCAGCTCTACCATCTGAGCTATTCTGCTGGCTGCAAAGTTCCTTGCTGAATCCAGATACCATTGACTGTTCTTCCTGATTGGCTACACCTAGTGCTCTCTTGATTGGGCCTCTGATTGCCAATTACACACCCTATATAAACCTGGCCCTGTGGGTGTGTCATTGCGAGATTATTGAGCTCCAAGCCTTTAGTCAAGCGTTTCCTGCTGATCCATTGCTACAAACACTTCTCTCCTGTGAACCGACCTCGGCCTGCCTTCTGACTACGCTCTCCGCCTGATCCATTGCTACAAACACTGCTCTCCTGTGTACCGACCTCCGGCTGCCACCTGACTACGTTATCTGCCTGCTCCTCTGTTACCGAACTGCCTTTCCTGTGTACCGACCTCCGGCTGCCACCTGACTACGTTATCCGCCTGATCCATTGCTACAAACACTGCTCTCCTGTGTACCGACCTCCGGCTGCCATCTGACTACGCTACCTGCCTCTGCTTCCCTAGTGTTTGCAGTAACATCGGCTCCAACCCAGACGGGATCTTGACACTCTCTGTTGTTTCTTCCTTTACCCTCTTTCTTTTTTCTCTCTCTGTTCTTTTTTTCTGTCCCCTCTTTATTTCTCTCTGTTCTTTCTCTCTCTGTTTCTTCTTTCTCTCTATCTCTCTGTTCTTTCTTTCCCCTCTTTCTTTCTTTTTCTCTCTCTCTGTTCTTTATTTCTTTCCCCTCTTTCTTTCTTTCTTTCTTTCTTTCTTTCTTTCTTTCTTTCTTCTTCTCTCTGTTCTTTTTCTTTCTTTCTCTCTGTTCTTTCTTTCCCCTCTTTCTTTCTTTCTTTCTTTCTATCTCTCTGTTCTTTCTTTCTATTTCTTTCTTTCTTTCTTTCTTTCTCTCTCTGTTCTTTCTTTCCCCTCTTTCTTTCTGTTTCCCTCTGTTCTTTCGTTCTTTCTCTCTGTTCTTTCTTTCTTTTTCTTTCTCTCTCTCTGTTCTTTCTTTCCCATTTTCTTTCTATCTCCCTGTTCGTTCTTTCTCTCTTTGTTCTTTCTTTCCATTCTTTCTCTCTCTCTCCCTCTCTGTTGTTTCTTCCTTTACCCTCTTTCTTTTTTCTCTCTCTGTTCTTTTTTTCTGTCCCCTCTTTATTTCTCTCTGTTCTTTCTCTCTCTGTTTCTTTCTTTCTCTCTATCTCTCTGTTCTTTCTTTCCCCTCTTTCTTTCTTTTTCTCTCTCTCTGTTCTTTCTTTCTCTCTGTTCTTTATTTCTTTCCCCTCTTTCTTTCTTTCTTTCTTTCTTTCTTTCTTTCTCTCTTTCTGTTCTTTCTTTCTTTCCCCTTTCTTTCTTTCTTTCTTTCTCTGTTGTGAATGAGCAGAGGCTACCTCTGGTGGTTACAGACAGTACTGAACCTTTCAGCGAGGAATGGCAATCTGGGATCACGGACTGGACTGATATAAGGGAGGTTCCCTCCCATGATGGTCGCCGGTGATCAAATGTTCTTGTCTCAATTGTGGTTCCTGGTTCATTTGGAAGTTTGCTGGTGTCTTGCCTGCATCTGCTGCTTTCAGATAAGACATTTTCTGCTTTTCTTTTTGTGCTTGCTATTTGCATAGTTTTCTGCACATTTGTGGAGGACAGCCGGGTCCCCTCCTGGGGCCTGTGCTCCTCACAGTTTGTCTGTAGCCATTGTTGTTTTTTCATTTGCTTTTACCTGCTTTTTCAGTGGCTGCGGCTTGGTTTTGTTCACACTGAGATCTGATTTAGTGGGTGGCGAGATTGTGTGATCTCAGTATTTTTGTAATCAGAATTGTTGGATTTTTGTAGGGCTTTCTGGGTTGCAGAAAGTAATCTCTCCTGTCCTATCCTATTTAGTCAGCTTGTGGCCCCAGCGTTTGCTCATTCTATTTTCTGTCTGTGTCCGTGCTTTCTTCGTCTAACCGCCATTACATGTTTGGGGGCTTCCTATTTTCTTTGGGGATCTGCTCCGGGGCAGATAGCTTTCATCTTTCTGCCTTTAGGTGTAGTTATCTCTCAGGCTGTGACGAGGCGTCTAGGATCAACATAGGAATGCTCCACGGCTACCTCTAGTTGTGTTGTTAGTTTAGGAATCTGCATCCCATTAGTTACCAACATCTCAGGTGTTCTGCTGCCCGGCTGTTGTTCCTGTCCTCCTCAGCTACCTAACATAACAGTATCACCGGCCAAACTGAAAATTATATGGTACTCACAGAAGGGAAAAATAGTGTGGAAAGAAAAAAAAGTTGTCAGAGTTGTCAGAGATTTTTTTTTTGTTTTTTTTTGTTTTTTTTTGCATTTTTTCCCTCTTTTTCTCTGGGTGATGAGGAGGATTTTTTTCTCTCAATGGAGTTTGCACAGTTGTCTGGCCGTGTGGATCAGCTTGCCACTGAGGTTCGGAGTATTGCTACCTATCTTGCTGGGGTGCCGGTTGTCGAACCTAGGATTCCCATACCAGATTTGTTTTTGGGGGATCGGGCTAAATTTCTGAATTTCAAAAATAACTGTAAGTTGTTTTTTGCCTTAAAGCCTAAGTCCTCGGGGAGCGCAGCACAGCAGGTTCAAATTGTCATCTCTCTCCTGCGACCCTCAGGATTGGGCTTTTTCCCTGACACCTGGGGATCCTGTTTTGAATGATATTGATGTATTTTTTCAGGCTCTGGGGTTATTGTACGATGAATCTAATGTCACTGATCAAGCTGAAAAGACCTTGTTTGCATTAAATCAGGGTCTTGAAGACGCTGAGTTGTACTGTCAGAAATTTCGAAAGTGGGCAGTCCTGACCAAATGGAATAATTATGCTTTGGCAGCCCTTTTTTGGAAGGGGCTGTCAGAGAATGTAAAGAATGTTATGGTGGGATTTCCTGTTCCCTTTGGTCTCAATGATTCTATGTCATTGGCTATTCAAATTGACAGACGTTTGCACGAGCGCAGAGGTATGCGTGAGATAGTGTTGCCTTGTGAGCCAGCTCCTGAGCCCATGCAGTGTGATTGAGTGACTTCTGGGCACAGAGTTTCGAAAGCGCAATGGGTTATATTTCTACTGTGGTGACGCCTCTCATGCTATTTCCGTCTGTCCTAAGCGGGGAAGACGTTTTGCGCGCTCAGTTGTCTTGGGTAGTGTTCAGACTAAATTTCTGTTGACTGTTACCCTCATTTGCTCCATGTCCACATTTTCGGCTCAGGCTTTTGTTGATTCAGGAGCAGCTATTAACCTGATGGATTTTGACTTTGCCAAACGTTGTGGGTTTCACATGATACCCCTGCGGAAGTCTATTCCTTTACTGGGCATTGATTCTACTCCTTTGGCAGAGAATAAACCCCAATTTTCTACTCAGGTGATAATGAGGGTTGAACCAGATCATCAGGAGAGTTGCAAATTTCTGGTGTTGCATAATCTGCATGACATTATTGTACTGGATTTCCCTTGGTTACAGACTCATAATCCTCTTTTGGATTGGAAATCTGTGTCTGTGACCAGTTGGGGCTGCCAATGTGTTAATACTGACACTCCTGTTTTTTCTGTCTCTCCCCAGTCTCAGGATGTCCCTGACTTTTTGACTGATTTCTCTGATGTGTTTAGTGAAAGTAAGTCTGCGTCCTTACCTCCTCACAGAAGCTATGATTGCGCTATTGAGTTAGTGCCTGGTGGTAAATTTCCTAAAGGTCGCCTTTTTAACTTATCTGTACCTGAACACGATGCTATGCGATCTTATATCAAGGAGTCATTGGAGAAGGGTCATATCAGACCATCCTCTTCACCCTTGGGCGCCGGTTTTTTCTTTGTGGCCAAAAAGGATGGTTCATTGAGGCCGTGTATTGATTATCGCCTCCTGAATAAGATCACTGTGAAATATCAATATCCGTTACCCTTGATTTCTGACCTGTTTTCCAGAGTGAAAAGTGCTAGTTGGTTTACCAAGTTTGACCTTAGGGGGACGTATAACCTTATTCGCATTAAGCACGGGGATGAATGGAAGACGGCATTTAATACCCCAGAGGGGCATTTTGAGTACCTAGTGATGCCTTTTGGGCTCACTAATGCTCCTTCCGTCTTCCAATCCTTAATGAATGATATTTTCAGGGATTTTGTGGATAAATTTCTGATTGTTTATTTGGATGATATCTTAATTTTTTCCAACGACTGGGACTCTCATGTGAAACATGTTCGGATTGTGTTCCAGATTTTGAGAGAGAATGCACTGTATGTGAAGGGATCAAAGTGTCTTTTTGGCGTACAGAGGATCTCATTTCTGGGATTCATTTTGTCTCCATCTGTTATTGAAATGGACCCGGTCAAGGTTCAGGCCATCTGTGATTGGGTTCAACCTACTTCATTAAAGGCTCTTCAGAGATTTTTGGGTTTTGCCAATTTTTATCATAAATTTATTGGTAATTTCTCCGGTATTGTTAAACCATTGACTGATTTGACCAAAAAGGGTTCTGATGTGGTGAATTGGCCTCCTGAGTCAGTTTCTGCGTTTCAGGAACTTAAGCAGAGATTCACTTCTGCTCCTGTTCTACGGCAGCCTAATGTTCTCCTACCGTTTCAGGTGGAGGTTGATGCCTCTGAAATTGGGGCAGGTGCAGTTTTGTCCCAAAGGGATCCAGAGACCTCTAAGAGTAACCCTTGTGCATTTTTTTCTCGAAAGTTTTCTCCAACTGAACGTAATTATGACGTGGGTAATCGGGAGTTATTGGCCATGAAGTGGGCCTTTGAAGAGTGGAGACATTGGCTGGAAGGAGCCAAACATCAGGTGGTGATCCTCACGGACCATAAAAACCTGGTTTATCTCGAATCAGCCAAGCAACTTAATCCTAGACAGGCCAGGTGGGCCTTGTTTTTCACACGTTTTAATTCTGTTCCTGGGGTTGTGGGAGAGGGACCTATTCCTGTCAGATCACCACACATCGATGGACCGTGTTCTCTTTTGGGCACGGTACATCGATGATGTCTTTTTGATCTGGCAGGGGACAATAGACCAACTTAAATCTTTTTTTGAAGAATTGAACCACAATAATTTAAATTTGAGATTGACATATCAATACCATACTGACGCCATTGATTTTCTGGACGTCACAGTAAAAAGGGATGCTAATGGTTTTCTACAGACAGATTTATATCGTAAAGCTACTTCAACAAATTCACTTCTGCATGCCCAGTCAGCCCATCCACCGCAGGTGATCAGATCCATACCAACAGGCCAATTCTTGCGTGTTCGCCGTATTTGCTCCTCAGATAGAGATTATGAAAACAGAGCGGAGGATTTGAAACAACGCTTTTATGCAAGAGGTTACAATAAGAGACATGTCAATACAGCTTACGAACGAGCTAAAAGTCAGAGAAGACATGACCTAATTTATAATGTGAGGGATAGACATGTCGAAAAATTCAAGGAATCCAATAAAGTAAGAATGGTGACCAAGTACCATTCACAATGGAACCTTATGTGTAAAGCCATGACTAAATTTTGGCCCATCCTCTTGGCAGACCCTACTTTGAGTAAATATTTGTCTCCTAATCCAAGCGTTACAGCTAGACGTAGTCAAAACTTAAGAGACTTATTGGTCTATATCCACTATCAAAAAAATGATCAGAGTAAATTACCCTTTGTGCAATATAATAAAACTAAATGGGGTTGCAGCCCATGTGGGAGGTGCGTTGCATGCCCAAACATTGTTAGAACGACATCTTTTTCTTCATCAGATGGTGAAAAGACATACAAAATTACGCATTCTATAACATGTCAGACCAAGGCAGTTATTTACTATGCTTGCTGCCCATGCCCTTTGATATATGTGGGCATGACCACAAGAGCACTAAAAACCAGGATTAGGGAACATGTTCGCGATATTATCGCTGCAAAGGATGAGACATGCATTGAACATTTGCGTACTATACCGAAGCATTTTAAAGTACATCATAAATGCGACCCCAGTGGTTTAAAAGCAAGAGGTATTGATAGATTGCTGGTAGACATCAGGGGAGGCGAAATCACACGCCCCCTTGGACAATTAGAAACAAAGTGGATCTGGTCTCTTAAAACTATGTATTCAAATGGACTTAATGAATCCTGCAGTTTCGTTCCTTTCCTATGATTATCTGCATCAGCATTTTTAATTCCACCATTATTGTTTTTATTAATATTTTTTATTCTTTATAAGCAGGTTTTGTTTTCACCTTTTCCATCACCGGTATTGAGTGACGTCTCACATGTGTCCAGTGTGCCAAGATGCTCCTTTGTTTGAACACCAAGTGTGGACTTATTGAACTTTCCAGTGTACTAAGATCAATGATCGTTTTTCTTAAAGGCTGCAACTGTGGATTGAATATGCCCTTATATAACGAATGTTATCATGTATTTATGTTTTTGTTCTAGAATGATTTCTTCATTGTTTTTGATATGTTGGAATTTATACATCTTAATTGAATATATATAATGAATAGTGCTCAATTTTGGGATGATATATATTGTGCAGAACATATTTCAATCCATACATGATATTTGGATCGGTTTTCATATTGTGTATATTTCTTTTTTACCATCTTTCGTTTGGCTTAAAAGACATTTCCTGCGCACATCTCTAAGTATCTTACCTGCTTGCTGTGCGAACGCGCCTGCTGCGTCTGTTCTGGGTCATCGGGGGGCGTGCCTATCTGGCGCCGAATCCCGATCATGTGATCCGGCCCCGTCGACGTCATACGTGGGCGGGGCTTGGGTTTCGATCGGGGAACGGCTCCTTGTCGCGCCGCCTGATGCCTTGGGATGCGACTCATCGGTGTGAGGTGCGCCGCTATAGCAGCAGTTGAAGATAAGTACATATGGTTGACAATTATTGGTAGATTCATGAGGATCATTATAGTGACTTGAATCTTCATTCATTTGATTGGTCGAAAAATACACACCTCTTTTTTGTCTCCAGATCTCCGATTTGAGTGGTTATTGAACCTGATAGACTCGGGGTGTGTGAATGTATTAGACCAATTATGGTCTCTGTTCTAACAACGCCATATACAACATTATTTCCGATTTGTGCAGTATAAAATGCCTTAGCCAAACAGAGTAAGTGGTCTAATAACCAGTCATCATCATTGTTATATTGGACCTATAGGTGACGTCCTCTTTTATTGGTGCACTATGTGTATATAAACCTGCTTCAGTTGGTGTGATGCCACCCCCAGAAGAAGGCCGCAGAGCCGAAACGTACGTTGGGGCTGGCACCACTATCCACTGGAGGTAATTATGTTTGCACTATTTGTTTCTATTCTAGTGTCCACTCTCTGAACTTAATTCTTATATGCCGCTTTTTGGTTGTCACCAGCATTGTTTTTGTGATTGGAGGGTGGTAACATTTTGTGGTTTGGGGTATATTACCAATTTGTGCAGGCACTATATAGTTATGTTTATCCATTGTGGATAGTGGTGCTCCTTTTGGATCTCCCACTTTTTAATGTATTTGTTTGTACATGTCTCTTTATATTTTTCAAATAAATAAAAATTTATATTTTAGATTGTGTAGGTTCAATTTTTTTATCGGTTGTTATTGGTTTACCAATTTTTGAACCTAATTATGGGTCCTTTTTGGTTAGCAGCACCTATACTTTATTAAGTATTTATTGTGTAGTTAAGATGCTGTACTCCTGGACTTTAACGCTTTGGTTGATTACGTTTTAATTTTGTGGTTTCTTTTCTTCCTGGCACTAAGAATGTTAAGGCGGATGCCCTCTCAAGGAGTTTCTTTGCGGATTCTCCTGAGTTATCTGATCCTGCTGTTATTTTGAAAGAGGGTGTAGTTCTTTCCGCCATCTCGCCCAATTTGAGACTGGCTCTGGAGGGGTGTCAGGATGATAAGCCTTGAGCGCTGCCCTGTTGGGAAATTGTTTGTCCCAGACCAGTGGAAGAAGAGTGTGATGTCTGAGATTCATTGTTCCGCGTTGGCTGGTCATCCCGGGATTTTTGGTACCAGAGACTTGGTGAGTCGGTCCTTTTGGTGGCCTACTTTGTCTTGTGATGTCAGGGACTTTGTGCAGTCCAGAGGGACTTGCTCTCGTTCCAAGCCTTGCTCTCGCTCTAGTGGTTTGTTGATGCCATTACCTGTGCCAAGAGGCCATGGACCCATATCTCTATGGATTTTATTTCCAACCTCCCTGTCTCTCAGAGAATGACCGTTATCTGGGTAATCTGTGATAGGTTTTCCAAGATGATACATCTTGTGCCATTACCTAAGTTGCCTTCCTCCTCCTAGTTGGTGCCTTTGTTCCTTCAGTACGTGGTTCGGTTGCACGGCATTCCGGAGAACATTGTGTCTGACAGAGGAGTCCAGTTTGTTTCCAGATTTTGGAGGACATTTTGTCTCTCTCACAAGAGAAGGCCCAGCGGTTTGCCAACCTGCATAGGACTGATGGCCCTCGGTTTAAAATGGGGGACTTGGTTTGGTTGTCTTCAAGAAATATTCCTATGAGGGTTGCATCTCCAAAGTTTAAGCCTAGGTTCATTGGACCTTATAAGATCATGGAGAGTCTTAATCCGGTTTCCTTCCGTTTGCTTCTTCCAGGGACATTTAAGATCCATAACGTGTTCCACAAGTCCTTATTGAAGAAGTTTGTTGAGCCAGTGGTTCCTATGGCTGAGCCTCCTGACCCTGTTTTGGTTGAGGGTAATCTGGAGTATGTGGTTGAGAAAATATTGGATTCTCGTTTTTCTAGTCGGAAACTCCAGTATTTGGTTAAGTGGAGAGGTTATGGTCAGGAGAACAATTCTTGGGTGTTTGCTTCGGACATCCATGCTAGGAGACTGAGCCGTGCCTATCACCGAGCTCATCCTGATCGGCCTGGTTGCACAAGTGAGGCTTCGGTGACCCCCCATCAAGGGGAGGGTACTGTTGTAAATGAGCAGAGGCTCCCTCTGGTGGTTACAGACAGTACTGAACCTTCCAGCGAGGAATGGCAATCTGGGATCACTGACTGGACTGATATAAGGGAGGTTCCCTCCCATGATGGTCGCTTGTGATAATTGTTCTGGTCTCAATTGTGGTTCCTGGTCATTTGGAAGTTTGCTGGTGTCTTGACTGGTCTGCTGCTTTCAGATAAGATATTTTCTGCTTTTCTTTTTGTGCTTGCTATTTGCACAGTTTTCTGCACATTTGTGGAGGACAGCTGGGTCCCCTCCTGGGGCCTGTGCTCCTCACAGTTTGTCTCTAGCCATTGTTGTTTTTTTATTTGCTTTTTCCTGCTTTTTCAGCGGCTGCTGCTTGGTTTTGTTCACACTGAGATCTGATTTAGTTGGTGGTGAGATCGTGTGATCTAAGTATTTTTGTAATCAGAATTATTGGATTTTTGTAGAGCTTTCTGGGTTGCAGAAAGTAATCTCTCCTGTCCTATCCTATTTAGTCAGCTTGAGGCCCCAGCGTTTGCTCATTCTGTTTTCTGTTTGTGTCCGTGCTTTCTTCTTTGTCTAACTGCCATTACATGTTTGGAGGCTTCCTATTTTCTTTGGGGATCTGCTCCGGGGCAGATAGCTTTCATCTTTCTGCCTTTAGGTGTAGTTATCTCTCAGGCTGTGACGAGCGTCTAGGATCAACGTAGGGATGCTCCACGGCTACCTCTAGTTGTGTGGTTAGTTTAGGAATCTGCAACCCATTAGTTACCAACATCTCAGGTGTTCTGCTGCCCGGCTGTTGTTCCTGTCCTCCTCAGCTACCTAACATAACATTTCTCTATCAGTTCTTTCTTTACCCTCTTTCTTTCTCTCTCTGTTCTTTCTTTCCCCCTCTCTCTTTCTTTCTCTGTTCTTTCTTTCCCTCTTTATTTCTCTTTCCCCTCTTTCTTTCTCTCTCCCTCTCTGTTCTTTCTTTCCCCTCTTTCTTTTTTTCTCTCTCTCTGTTCTTTCTTTCCCCTTTCTTTGTTTATTTTTTTCTCTCTCTACTCTCTCTGTTCTTTCTTGCTTTCCCCTCTTTCTTTCTCTCTCTGTTCTTTCTTTCTCTCTCTCCTTTCTTTCTCTGTTTTCATTTTTCTCTCTCTGTTCTTTCTTTCTTTTACTCAGTACCAGTGTGCCCACAGTACCAGTCACTGTGCCCTCAGTACCAGTCAGTGTGATCACCAGTGCTAAATGGGTGTGGTTGGGGCGTGGACATGGGTGTGACTAGTTGTGAAATGGGTGTGGTCAGGGAGTGGCCTAAAGTTTGCCGCATCCTTTATCCCTCTTTCGCGACTTCAAAAGTTGGGAGGTATGCTGACATACATCAGACAAGAACATGATATTCCCAAATGAATGAACGTTTCCTGATGCATTCTCCACTTGAAAACTTAACGTTTTTACTGAGTCGCCCATAGCCAGGGCTTGTGGGGTACTCGGCACCGAGCCCGTTCACTTCAATGGGGGATATCACGGGTAGCACAGCTCGGTCCGTGGCCCTGGGGGCTCACCTCAATAAAAGGGGGATATTTACAGGGGAGTAAAGTATTTACAGTTTATTCGTGACGCCACCTGTGGTACCTGGTCCGGGTGACCAGCGCTGCAGGGTAGATCCTCTGAGGGGTTGTTACTGGGCAGCAAGGTGTTAAGTCTTCCACAGGCAAGACTGATCCCTCAGGGTATATGGCGGTGTAGGGGTGCAGGAGCAATAAGGCAGACACACACACGAAAGTCTCTTTTTTGTATCTTTACTGATGGTATAGTTGCAGGCACGTCCCGGGAAGCTGTCAGGGTGGAGGATGCACTTCCAGTAATCCCACTGAGTAGGTGTAGGGCCTCCTTACTCCAGTTGTGTGAGTTTCTGACCTGTGTGAAACAAAGTCTAACTCTGTCTTCAGTTATACGCCCGGCTGACTTTGTGGTGAGGCCTTCTCTAGGATAGAACAGTGTCTCTGTATGCAGGGCCCTGCTAGACTCCTGTCTTCCTGACCCCGGTTACGTATCAGCACTGATGGGCCCCTGCGACATGAAGTCCCACAGGGTCTCCGGTATATCCTACTAGTCGTGTAGATGCTAGCAAGCTGGACCCGGTGTCCGGTTGTTCAGAGTAGAGGTAAGCGATCAATGCTGTTTCAACCTCTGTCACTCTCTTTTCCTTCCACTCGCCTTTCGTCCTACTTCGACCTTCAGCATAAGCACACTAGTAGTAGATAGCTGGCTCTCCTTTCTCTTCACCTCTCTCAAAGCGTCGGCACGCTTGCTCACTGAAAATACCTCAGTTGACTCAGTTCTGACCAGGCTAAAGTGGCTATCTTCCTCCACTCTTACTGGACTCCACACAGTAAACTGAGTATACGCTGTAGTCTTCAGTCTTTCAGTAACTCTCTCCCTCTCAGCTCGTCTCTCACTGATCTGAGGTGACTAGACTGACTGTCTGAGGAGTTCTGCTCTAGTCTGAGGTAACCTGAAACCTCTGGTGTTCTGAGGAGATCTGAGGTAACTCACGTGTCTACACTGCCTTTATATGCTGCGAAAGGGCTCCCTCTGGTGGAACTAGGGAATAGTGCAGATGTGTTGTGTGCATATAGGTCACTGTGGGTTTACCTTTTGTTGCATCCTCCTGGGAACATGTGGCTCCAGACACAGCTGGACTACACATTACCACTTAAAGAAAACAACTTCATACCATGATAAACTTGCCAACATAGTATGATGGCCCCATAGTTCCCTGCATACAGAATAATGTCCACAGTAGCCTCACGCACAGTATAATGCCCCCATAGTACATTCCTCCCACACATAGTTTGATGTCCTCACAGTACATTTCCCCACACAAAGTATAATGCCCCCCCACAGTGCATCCTCCCACAGTAT
>JARQOD010012948.1:0-17693 GCA_033576555.1 Oophaga sylvatica | reverse complement strand
TGCTGTATAATGTCCTCCACCCTGCTGTATAATGTCCTCCATCCTGCTGTATAATGTCCTCCACGCTGCGGTATAATGTCCTCCATACTGCTGTATAATGTCCTCCACCCTGTTGCATAATGTCCTCCACGCTGCTGTATAATGTCCTCCACGCTGCTGTATAATGTCCTCCACGCTGCTGTATAATGTCCTCCACCCTGCTGTATAATGTCCTCCATCCTGCTGTATAATGTCCTCCACGCTGCTGTATAATGTCCTCCACCTGCTGTATAATGTCCTCCATCCTGCTGTATAATGTCCTCCACGCTGCGGTATAATGTCCTCCATACTGCTGTATAATGTCCTCCACCCTGATGCATAATGTCCTCCACGCTGCTGTATAATGTCCTCCACGCTGCTGTATAATGTCCTCCACGCTGCTGTATAATGTCCTCCACCCTGCTGTATAATGTCCTCCACGCTGCTGTATAATGTCCTCCGTGCTGCTGTATAATGTCCTCCACGCTGCTGTATAATGTCCTCCACCCTGCTGTATAATGTCCTCCACCCTGCTGTATAATGTCCTCCACCCTGCTGTATAATGTCCTCCACGCTGCTGTATAATGTCCTCCACACTGCTGTATAATGTCCTCCACCCTGCTTTATAATATCCTCCACCCTGCTGTATAATATCCTCCACACTGCTGTATAATGTCCTCCATGCTGCTGTATAATGTCCTCCACCCTGCTGTATAATATCCTCCATGCTGCTGTATAATGTCCTCCACCCTGCTGTATAATATCCTCCATGCTGCTGTATAATGTCCTCCACCCTGCTGTATAATCTCCTCCATGCTGCTGTATAATCTCCTCCATGCTGCTGTATAATATCCTCCACACTGCTGTATAATGTCCTCCATGCTGCTGTATAATGTCCTCCACCCTGCTGTATAATGTCCTCCACCCTGCTGTATAATATCCTCCATGCTGCTGTATAATGTCCTCCACCCTGCTGTATAATCTCCTCCATGCTGCTGTATAATCTCCTCCATGCTACTGTATAATGTCCTCCATGCTGCTGTATAATATCCTATATGCTGCTGTATAATGTCCTCCATGCTACTGTATAATGTCCTCCATGCTACTGTATAATGTCCTCCATGCTACTGTATAATGTCCTCCATGCTAGTGTATAATATCCTATATGCTGCTGTATAATGTCCTCCACGCTGCTGTATAATGTCCTCCGTGCTGCTGTATAATGTCCTCCACCCTGCTGTATAATGTCCGCCACCCTGCTGTATAATGTCCTCCATGCTGCTGTATAATGTCCTCCACGCTGCTGTATAATGTCCTCCGTGGTGCTGTATAATGTCCTCCATGCTGCTGTATAATGTCCTCCACCCTGTTGCATAATGTCCTCCACGCTGCTGTATAATGTCCTCCATGCTGCTGTATAATGTCCTCCACGCTGCTGTATAATGTCCGCCACCCTGCTGTATAATGTCCTCCATGCTGCTGTATAATGTCCTCCATGCTGCTGTATAATGTCCTCCACGCTGCTGTATAATGTGCTCCGTGGTGCTGTATAATGTCCTCCATGCTGCTGTATAATGTCCTCCACCCTGTTGCATAATGTCCTCCACGCTGCTGTATAATGTCCTCCATGCTGCTGTATAATGTCCTCCACGCTGCTGTATAATGTCGCCACCCTGCTGTATAATGTCCTCCATGCTGCTGTATAATGTCCTCCACGCTGCTGTATAATGTCCTCCGTGGTGCTGTATAATGTCCTCCATGCTGCTGTATAATGTCCTCCACGCTGCTGTATAATGTCCTCCATGCTGCTGTATAATGTCCTCCACGCTGCTGTATAATGTCCTCCACCCTGCTGTATAATGTCCTCCATCCTGCTGTATAATGTCCTCCGTGGTGCTGTATAATGTCCTCCATGCTGCTGTATAATGTCCTCCACCCTGTTGCATAATGTCCTCCACGCTGCTGTATAATGTCCTCCATGCTGCTGTATAATGTCCTCCACGCTGCTGTATAATGTCCGCCACCCTGCTGTATAATGTCCTCCATGCTGCTGTATAATGTCCTCCATGCTGCTGTATAATGTCCTCCACGCTGCTGTATAATGTCCTCCGTGGTGCTGTATAATGTCCTCCATGCTGCTGTATAATGTCCTCCACCCTGTTGCATAATGTCCTCCACGCTGCTGTATAATGTCCTCCATGCTGCTGTATAATGTCCTCCACGCTGCTGTATAATGTCGCCACCCTGCTGTATAATGTCCTCCATGCTGCTGTATAATGTCCTCCACGCTGCTGTATAATGTCCTCCGTGGTGCTGTATAATGTCCTCCATGCTGCTGTATAATGTCCTCCACGCTGCTGTATAATGTCCTCCATGCTGCTGTATAATGTCCTCCACGCTGCTGTATAATGTCCGCCACCCTGCTGTATAATGTCCGCCACCCTGCTGTATAATGTCCTCCATGCTGCTGTATAATGTCCTCCACGCTGCTGTATAATGTCCTCCGTGGTGCTGTATAATGTCCTCCATGCTGCTGTATAATGTCCTCCACGCTGCTGTATAATGTCTTCCACCCTGCTGTATAATGTCCTCCACACTACTGTATAATGTCCTCCACGCTGCTGTATAATGTCTTCCACCCTGCTGTATAATGTCCTCCACACTGCTGCATAATGTCCTCCACGCTGCTGTATAATTTCCTTCACGCTGCTGCTTAATGCCCTCCATAATGCTGTATCATGTCATCCATGCTACTGTATAACGTCCTCCATGCTGCTGTATAACGTCCTCCATGCTGTTGCTTAATGTCCTCCATGCTGCTGTATAAGGTCCTCCTTGCTGCTGTATAACGTCCTCCTTGCTGCTGTATAACGTCCTCCATGCTGCTGTATGACATCCTCCATGCTGCTGTATAACGTCCTCCTTGCTGCTGTATAACGTCCTCCATGCTGCTGTATGACGTCCTCCATGCTGCTGTATAACGTCCTCCATGCTGCTGCGAATTATGGATATTTACTATATAAATACAGAAGAGCAGGAATCTCACCTGTCTGTGTGTGCTGCATATAGGAGACACCATAGTAGCTAGTCCTTACCCACCTGCTCAGAGACAACTGAATATTAGAGATAGAGCCTGCAGAGGAGAAAACTGGTGAAAAATGCAGGCTATGAGTCATATAACAGCCAGAAACAATGTTAGTCCTCATGTTCACGCTCAGGACTAGAGGTGAGCGAATATGTTTGGCTCCCTCCTTATTCGGCAAGCTATAGTGCTTACCGAATAAGCTGCAGAGGGAACCCGGATACCTGGATCGCTCCTGCTGATCAGATATCTGGCGCAACAGCTGCATGTGTCACGGCCGTGTGACAGTCACAATACATGCATGTGTGTAGCCCTGGTGTGAAGGCACACGCAGTACCCTGGAGGATGTGTGGAGAGATAGCAGTTTAATGCTCAATGAACATTCATTCCAAAACACACTTAGACACGCCCACAGGTATATATGAGCTCAGTCAGGCAGGCAGTCATTCAGTCGGTGACTCTGAGTTAGTTCAGTTTCCTGTCAGGAAGACAGAGGAGGGATTGATTGTGCAGTTCAGAAAGTGGAGTCCAGTAAAGGTGAGCCAGATCACCTTAGCCTGGTCAGAGCTGTGCCCCACTAGAAGACAGACTGAGACATTTATTAGAAGAAAGAAGTGAGTTGCAGATATACTTCAGTCTCCTGTCCCAAGGACGGTGAAGGTTCAGAGACGTGCTCCTGCCTAGAAGATTACTGAGAGTCTGGCAACAAGCTCAAGAAAGGAATTAAGTAAGGGACTGACTTTATTAACCTGTGAAGTGAGAAATGCTTGTGCTACAAGCGCGGACAAGGCGAAAGGCACAGTGGTAGAAATTCTGAGTGCAATAGGATTGGAGAAGTCCTGCACGTTGTTGCCGGTCACTGGAGACCGAAGCATCACCATAGCTTCATGCATGGTGGTAGGAAACCCAGAGGCTTACCGGACCTTAGGTAGCGGAAAGCAGCCCCTAAATAGTCGGTACGTGACTGGGGTCGGGGGGAGTGAGGACCTTGAGTCAGTGCACGACAAGATAGGAATTCAGCTCTCTCACAGGAAGGCTCCGACCACAAAACTGACTGGGCAGTACAGCTTTGGAATAGCTGGAGTCATAGAGGGAACTACGCTTCATGCTGGTTGTACTCATCGTTGTGAAAGTAAAGGAGGCCCCTAACTTGTCCAGCTGCTGTCTCGAAATGCATTCTCCTTGGATCAGCCTCCCTGGGACCTGCCTTACCAACTTACAAGTAAAGGTATGGAAAGACGCTGACCGTGTGAGACTGAGTTATTTACTTGCATGCCTGCACAACCCTGCTTTAACTACCGACCTGAGGGAAGAGTCCCACCTGTAGGGGACCCGACATCTAGCTGCCTCACCATCCCCTCAGAGATCTACAGCGGCGCTGGTACAGGTTGCCGGAGACTACAGGTGGCGTCGCGAACTGTAAATATATCTATCCCCTGTAAATATTCCCCCAACATACGCCAGACCGCCAGGGCCACAGACCGAGCCACCGCTACCTGTGACAATCCCCATAGACTTCCATGGGCTCGGCTTTGAGTACCCCATTGCCCTGGTAATCCACAATTGTGGTGGCGGGTCGACACAAAACTTTGGCGTCACGAACAGGATACGAAACTTGCAGCATTGCGAGCCCTGTGTGCCTATGGAATTGTTTTTGTGAAAAAGGACTGTTTGCACTTTTGGCGCCAAAAATCGCCATCTTTGTCGCCATATTCGCGCCCTCAGGCGCTGGAGAAGAAGGTGGGCGTACCTTCGTGGGCGTGTACCCCCCTGTGGCGCGAAGAAAATGCCTGCCCTCTCAAAGTGCTATTACAATATGCGATCCTGCCCTACAGCAAAGGAGGTCCGCCTCCTCTTCACCTTTCCTGCAAAGAGGAGGAGACGCAAACCCCGCCTCCACGGAAGAGACCGGACGTCTCTGGAGGAAGATGAAAGAATGTTCTGGAACATCATGGAAGCAGGACGTGTGCAGCCGAGCAGGGAAGCGGAGGAAGGCAGGCCCCGTGCCCCAGCCAAGCTGCCACCAGCACCGGAGTCATCCGTGGTCCTGCACCTGCAGCAAGCATTGCTGGAAGTTAAAGAGGAAAATGCACGACTAAGAAAGATGATTTTGCCACAACCTGGATTTGAAGAGATCGAGAGACGCCGGCGTACCCTGGAGCAGCGGCGGCTGTGGGACGCGGTGTTCTCCCCCTTCGATGATCCCCTACGTCTGGAGTTACCAAAACTTCTGCTGCCCAAGGCAAAGGAGCAACCGGAGGCTGCCCCCGAAAGTACCAATCCTGATCCCACCGGTGAAGCGGTGGAGGCGAAGGAGGTTGAGGAGGTACCACCAGTTCCGGAACGCCCGCCCGGCCAGGAGGCCGCAGCAGATGATCGATCCCCGGTAGGGACACCGGAGGGGTCCTGTCCGTCGTTACCAGACGTGGACTGGGACGAGATGGCGCGCCTGGATGACGTCGCCTATACCGCCCAGTGGGAATGTGAGTGGCAGCGTCGTGAGGAGAAGCAGCAACGCCAGCAGGAGGAAGAGCGGGAAGCTCAGCGGAATCGACAGCGGCAACATGCAGAGCTGATCGCGGACAAGGAGAGTGTCCGGAGAGAGAAAGGTACCCTGAGGGAACCGCGGCGGCAGGGGTGTGTGACAGAGTTCCAGCTCCGGAAGGGCTGGGGCTTCATAAGAGAACCGGGCCTCTACCCAGGGGTCTTTGTCAGCAGACGTGATGTAGAATCCCACTACCGCAAGGTCATCCCGGGAGGGACTTAGTTAATGGAGACATTGTTACATACACACGGCACTGGGGAATGAAGGGATGGTATGCCCTTAACGTCACCATCGTCCGTGACCCCGTCCCAGACGCAGGTGACGTCACCATTACCGCAGCGTCCCCGTCTCCAGCTCAAACAGCATCCGGCCGTGCCCCAGCATCCCCCTGCAGGCTCATCGCAAATGGAAGCAATGTCTACATACTCTTCGTCATCTAGTCATCCTTCTGCATAGCAACTTGCGACCCAGTTTCCATCGCAATCTATGACACGATCAATATCGCTAACTGTAACGCAAATTGAAACGCAATCGGTGTCTCGCAAGGAGGAAGTACCCGTTGCGCCCCTAGAGGTTCGCACGAGAACTGTGGCGACCCAGACCCTAATGGCAGCGCACGACTTGTTAGTAATGGGATCTAGGAACCATCGCATTGTTCCAGCCCCCGGGGTGGAAAATGTATTTGAAATAATTAAACAGTAAAAGAAAAACCGGTGAGATCCAGATAGGGGTCTACCATAAGTAATGTTGTAAAAAGTTTAAGAATGTTTGCCAATTTTTGCACAAGTTAAATGTGTATATAACGTATATATATATTGCCAAAAATAGAATGCCCGGCTGGGTAATCAGATAAAAAGTTTTTGCACTTTATTGTGATGTGATTTGATATAATGTGTCTTTGTTTTACAATGGACTTCGAGGTTGAGGACTGAGCCAGCCCAAAAACTGTATCCTGTAAATAGTTGCACTAAGGTGCCTTTTAATGATTTCACACGAAGCCTTGACTTACCTCTGAACATAAAACCCGTGTGGTGAGGCACTGAGTGAGGTCTGCATTCGGATGTCCTGCAGCCCACCCAGGACCCACGTTGAAGGTTTGGTGCGGGTCCTTCACAAGTATATTGTCTATTTATATGAAAATGTTATTTAATATTGTACTTTTCTATATATAATGTTTTGTTCGCAACGTTCAAGACATCCTTACCTCCCGGATGGGACGAATTAATGTTTAATGTTGATGTTTAATGCATAAACAAAATTGTCTCTTTGTATTTTACAGCCCGGGAGTGCTGTCATTTACCATGGGGAATGTGTAGCCCTGGTGTGAAGGCACACGCAGTACCCTGGAGGATGTGTGGAGAGATAGCAGTTTAATGCTCAATGAACATTCATTCCAAAACACACTTAGACACGCCCACAGGTATATATGAGCTCAGTCAGGCAGGCAGTCATTCAGTCGGTGACTCTGAGTTAGTTCAGTTTCCTGTCAGGAAGACAGAGGAGGGATTGATTGTGCAGTTCAGAAAGTGGAGTCCAGTAAAGGTGAGCCAGATCACCTTAGCCTGGTCAGAGCTGTGCCCCACTAGAAGACAGACTGAGACATTTATTAGAAGAAAGAAGTGAGTTGCAGATATACTTCAGTCTCCTGTCCCAAGGACGGTGAAGGTTCAGAGACGTGCTCCTGCCTAGAAGATTACTGAGAGTCTGGCAACAAGCTCAAGAAAGGAATTAAGTAAGGGACTGACTTTATTAACCTGTGAAGTGAGAAATGCTTGTGCTACAAGCGCGGACAAGGCGAAAGGCACAGTGGTAGAAATTCTGAGTGCAATAGGATTGGAGAAGTCCTGCACGTTGTTGCCGGTCACTGGAGACCGAAGCATCACCATAGCTTCATGCATGGTGGTAGGAAACCCAGAGGCTTACCGGACCTTAGGTAGCGGAAAGCAGCCCCTAAATAGTCGGTACGTGACTGGGGTCGGGGGAGTGAGGACCTTGAGTCAGTGCACGACAAGATAGGAATTCAGCTCTCTCACAGGAAGGCTCCGACCACAAAACTGACTGGGCAGTACAGCTTTGGAATAGCTGGAGTCATAGAGGGAACTACGCTTCATGCTGGTTGTACTCATCGTTGTGAAAGTAAAGGAGGCCCCTAACTTGTCCAGCTGCTGTCTCGAAATGCATTCTCCTTGGATCAGCCTCCCTGGGACCTGCCTTACCAACTTACAAGTAAAGGTATGGAAAGACGCTGACCGTGTGAGACTGAGTTATTTACTTGCATGCCTGCACAACCCTGCTTTAACTACCGACCTGAGGGAAGAGTCCCACCTGTAGGGGACCCGACATCTAGCTGCCTCACCATCCCCTCAGAGATCTACAGCGGCGCTGGTACAGGTTGCCGGAGACTACAGGTGGCGTCGCGAACTGTAAATATATCTATCCCCTGTAAATATTCCCCCAACATACGCCAGACCGCCAGGGCCACAGACCGAGCCACCGCTACCTGTGACAATCCCCATAGACTTCCATGGGCTCGGCTCTGAGTACCCCATTGCCCTGGTAATCCACAATTGTGGTGCGTGGTCGAGACACATGGAGAGCCTGTTTGTTGCACTATCCATGCATGTGTTGTGACTGTCACACAGCCGCGACACATGCAGCCTTTCCGGTAAGCGCTATAGCTTCCCTAATAAGGAGGGAGCCGAACATATTTGCTCATCTCTACTCAGGACATCTTATTTAGAAGTGTTACCCCCGCCCCTTCCCATAATGACTTGTCCCAAATACTTATATCTTAATGGTCATATTAGGTAAGGGTCTCATGGCAGCACGGTGGCTCAGTGGTT
The DNA here is from genome assembly GCA_033576555.1 of Oophaga sylvatica. Classification (NCBI taxonomy): domain Eukaryota; kingdom Metazoa; phylum Chordata; class Amphibia; order Anura; family Dendrobatidae; genus Oophaga; species Oophaga sylvatica. Next base: position 9,205 of record JARQOD010012948.1, on the reverse strand, counting down.
AGCAATGCAGCCTTGCAGCGCTGGAGTCCTGGGTCCAAATCCCACCAAAGACAACATCTGCAAAGAGTTTGAAGATCCACCGTGTTAGCATACTCTAAACCTCTGACTGTTTTTCCTCCTGTGATATTCGCAGCCAGAGCAGATGGTTTGTGCCGCAAACTAGAGAAGCCCTGCCCAGCGATAATCAGGAGCAAGTGGGAGGTTGACATCTGGGAAATCCCGCGAGACTCTGTTCGACTTGTGAAGAAACTTGGAGCCGGACAATTTGGAGAAGTGTGGATGGGTGCGTATGTATTCATAAAAATCCTCCACGTCCACGTAAAAAGTATGTGCACCCCCATTACATCCATGTTACGAAAACATTCCGTATTCTATTAAAAAAGGAAATCAATCAAAATAGAAAACAAATGTAACAATTTATTGTATTTGCAAGAATGCAGGAGTTTGTGCATCCATTGTTAGAGTGTTATTTTTTTTTTACTAATTCTTTGCATTTATGCTGACAAATGACTTGGGACTTTCCTAAGGAGGTGGCACTTAGTTTTCTTGGTCTTCTATAAATGTTAATTGGGTAGGTTGCACGAGTAAGGAGAGTGGGTATGGATTTAGAAAATATATTCTAAGTACCCTAAGAGTCCGAAGGTGGAAGAAATTGGAAAATATGTATTTGCATTAAAACTCTATGGTTTCTAGCACCTGCGTAACACCAGAATCTTGTAATATATAGCAGCTTTGCATTTGAGGCTTTAGGAATTACCCCTTGTTCTCCATACTTTGTGTCCCACCAACTATTCCAGATTTTAGCAGGAGATGTGGCTTTCAACACCTATCTAAGGTATTTTTTGCATTTCTGGCTGGCAGATGACTTGGGGTTTTTCTAAGGAAATGGAGGTTAATGTTCTTGGTTTTATATAGATGTGAGAGTAGACAGCTGATGGCATTAATGTATGGATTTATAAAACATATCCTAAGTACTCTAAGAGTCCTAAGATGGAAGAAATTGGAAAGTATGTATTTGAAATGAAACGCTATGGTTCTTAGCTCCTGAGTAACCTCAGACGCTTGTTTTACACAGCCACCTTGCATTTGAGACTTTAGGAACTATTATTCCTTTCTCTCCAGACTTTGTGTCCCACCAACTGTTTCAGATTTCAGCAGGAGATGTGGGTTTCAAGCCCTATTTAAAGTACACATTAAGGATTGTCTATCCAACAGCTGATGGTGAAAGGGGGTGTATTATGAAACTCTGGCCTTGGTCACCAAAATAACATGTTTTGACCATGGTAGGTATATGAACCTTGGCATTGTCTCTATGTTGTTTCACATTGACGATGGTCTATATAAGTGGCCTTTAGGGCAGTGATCACCTTCTTGAATCTCCTCAATGGGGGCAGAACTTCACTACAGGCTGGGAGTTGTAGTTTTTCATCAAGAACCACAGTTTGGACACCGCTGGTATAAACGGTCACAGATGATGATGTTTCATCTTTTCTTCATCTAATCTCAGGTTTTTACAACAACAATGTAAAAGTGGCCATCAAAACACTGAAGGAGGGCAGCATGTCACCCCTGGCCTTTCTAGAAGAAGCAAACTTAATGAAAACACTCCGACATAACAAGCTAGTGCAGTTATTCGCTGTGGTCACCAAAGAGCCCATATACATTGTGACAGAATATATGAGTAAAGGTAAGTGCCACAAAGTAATACACAGGTGTTGAGTAGAATTTATCACATTTTCTATGCAAATTTTCTGCCATTAAAGATCCATGTAACTTGCCATAAGTGGAGTTTAGCCCAAATTTTGTGACTTTTTGGGCATGTTTAAAAAGGTGGGTGGGGCTTAACAAAAAGGGGTTTGACCTATCCCCACAAAATTAATTTAATATCATGCAAGAATGCTGAAAACTAACTTATATTGTAGAAAAAAAGAAAAACATAAAGAATTGCTTTCATTTTATCAAGCAAACTTAATGGTATTTAATCTCTGCACCGAATCCTGCATGCTACCAGCCACAGCTTTCATTTTATCCAGCAAAATTAATGGTATTTAATCTCTGCACCGAATCCTGCATGCTACCAGCCACAGCTTTCATTTTATCCAGCAAACTTAATGGTATATACCTATTTCTACTTACTCTGCCTGTACCCTTATGCTGTGAGGTCAAATAACTTTTTCAAAGTGGTTTATGAGCCATGTTGGCTTGAACACTTGTTTATCTGCCCACTACATTTATTGTGTACTGCTGTGTCAACTTAGTTTGATTGCTAATGAGAAAAAAAAAAAGGAAGAGATCTTAGAACTAGCCTCCTATATATTGAGACATAGTCTGGTGAAGTATTTATGCAGGGGTAGCATTTATGTACATTTAATCGAAGTACATGTATCAAAGTACGAGGCAGATAAACATGGCAGTTAGACAGGGCAGGAGACAAGTAAGACAAATAAAAAAATATGTATAGCACTCACGCTCTTTTCACATTGCTAAACAGCACAAATCCACTAAGTGCCACCATCCAACACACCAGACGCTCTCACAAATCACTTAACCATCTGCTCACTCTTTCTATCCTCCTTCTTCTAGTTGCAGGAGATATCGCTCCAAACCCTGGCCCCCCATGTTATAGCAAGTCAAACCTTCCAACTGCTACACTCAGAAACCCCTCTAATCTTATTAATATTCCTGCATGCCTTCTGTCTCTTTCAATTGTGCCCTTTGGAATTCTCGCTCAGTGTGTAATAAACTCCCCTTCATTCATGACTTCTTCCTTTCAAATTCTCTTAACCTTCTGGCTCTTACTGAAACCTGGATCCAGCAGACACCACCGCTGCTGCTGCTCTCTCATATGGTGGACTACACTTCTCTCATACCCCAACATCGGACAAAAGAGCAGGTAGAGGCGTTGGTCTGCTCTTATCACCCAAATGTACTTTTCAGGTTATCCCTCAAGTACCCTCACTTGTCTTCCCTTCTCTTGAGGTCCATGCTGTCAGACTCTACATCCCCTTCTACATGCGAGTGGCAGTGGTGTATCGTCCTCCCGGCCCTTGTCATCAGGTCCTGGATCAATTTTCCACCTGGCTTCCACATTTTCTTTCCTGTGACATCCTCACCCTCATCATGGGTGATTTCAACATCCCCACTGCTCTTCCCCTCTCCCCATCTGCTTCTCACCTTTTATCTCTAACCTCCTCTTTCGGCTTTTTGCAGCATACTAACTCCCCCACACATGAAGACGGGAACTCCCTCGACTTGGTCTTCTTCCGGCTTTGCTCAGTGGATGATTTCACAAACTCCCCTCTCCCGCTCTCTGACCACAACCTTCTTTCATTCTCTATCAAGAACTGCCAACCCGCTCAGGTCACTCTGACTTTCCACAGGTATAGCAACATACAGGCCATTAACACCCAGAAACTTCTGAAGAACTTGCAGTCATCATTGGCCCCTATCTCCTCCTTCTCATGTCCAGATTCTGCACTGAAGCATTACAACGAAACCCTGCAAAGTGCCCTGGATGAAACTGCATCTCCTATACATAGAACAATACGACACAGATGCCGACAACCGTGGCACACGCTGCAAACACGTTTCCTGCAGCGGTGCTCCAGGTGCGCCGAACGTCTGTGGAGAAAATCTAATCTACCCGAAGATTTCATACATTACAAGTTTATTCTTAAAACATACAACTCTGCCCTTCAATTCTCCAAACAAACCTACTTCAACACCCTCATCACCTCACTATCCAATAACCCTAAACGTCTCTGACACTTTTCACTCCCTACTGAACCCAAAAGTGCAGGCTCCAACCACGGATCTCCGCGCTGGCGATCTGGCCAATTATTTCAAAGAAAAAATTGACCACATCCGACAGGAAATTATCTCCCAATCCCCTCATACCATGCACTGTCCTCCTTCCCTCACTGCATCTAGCTCACTCTCTGATTTTGAACCAGTCACAGAAGAAGAAGTAATCAGGCTCCTTGCATCTTCTCGCCCTACCACTTGCACCAGTGACCCCATTCGTCACATCTCCTCCAGTCCCTTTCCCCTGCTGTCACCTCTCACCTAAGAAAAATATTGAACCTCTCTCTCTCTTCCGGTAACTTTCCCTCCTCATTTAAGCATGCCATCATACATCCATTACTTAAAAATCATCCCTCGGCCAAAACTGTGCCGCTAACTATAGACCTGTCTCTAATCTTCCCTTCATCTCTAAACTCCTTGAACGCCTGGTCCACACCCGTCTTATCCGCTATCTCTCAGATAACTCTCTCCTCGACCCTCTACAATCCTGTTTCCGCTCTTTAACCCCTCTCTGCCATCCGACGTACTATCCCGTCCATGAAACCCTTGACAATCTGACCATGGACGGGATAGTACGTCGAAGTGATCAGCTGCGCTCCCGGGCTGATCGCAGCCGGGTGTCAGCTGTTTATCACAGCTGACACCCGGCACTATGTGCCAGGAGCGGTCACGGACCGCACATTAACCCCTGGTACACCGCGATCAAACATGATCACGGTGTACCGGGGGCGCAGGGAGAGCAGGCGCTGAGGAAGCCTGCAGCAATGCCTGTGAGATCGCTGGTGTGACAAAGTCCTGTGCACACTGTGAGACCAGCGATCTGACCCTATACTGTAATGTCCCACCCTGGGACAAAGTAAAAAAGTTAAAAAAATAAAAATAACAACTGTAAAAAAAAAATTCCAAAATAAAGGAAAAAAAAATATTCCCCAATAAATTCATTTCTTCCTGTAAATAAAAAAAACAAACCAATAAAAGTACACATATTTGGTATAGAACTGCCCCACTAGTTAACCCCTTTAGTGAACCCCTTAAAAATATACACTGTGTTCCAAATTATTATGCAAAAATAGTTTAGGAGTGATAAGGTAAGAATTTTTTTGTTTGTCAGTTAAACTCATTGATGGTGATGTGTGTCAGGGCTCTTTATATCACTGTAGGCAATTGCAGACACCTGTGCTAATTAGTTTGGCAGGTGTGTCCAATGAAAGGCAAGACTACTTAAGAAGGCTGTCCCACATTATTAAGCAGCCTACATTTTCTGCCAAAATGGGAAAGAAAAAGGATGTGTCGGCTGCTGAGAAGCAACAAATTGTGGAGTGTTTAGGTCAAGGCATGACTACAATCAACATTGCCAAGACACTTCATCGTGATCATCGCACAATCAAGAAGTATGTTGCTGACTCACAGTACACACGTGTGCGTGATGATAAGGGAGAATTGAGGACTCTTTCCTACAGGCAATTACGTCAGGTTAAAAGAGCAGCGGCAAAAAAGCCTTGTCATAGTAGCAGACAAGTTTTTGAAGTTGTTGGTGCCTCCAACGTCCCCCGAACAACAAGATGCAGGGTCCTTCAGAGGTTTGCAGCTGTGCGTAAGCCATCCTGTCGACCTCCTCTATCCACTGCACACAAGCAGAAACGGCTCCAGTGGGCCAAACAATACATGAAGACTGACTTCAAAACTGTTTTGTTCACCGATGAGTGCCGTGCAACGCTCGATGGTCCACATGGATGGAGTGGAGGATGACTGGTTGATGAACACCCCATGCAAACACGGCTACGGCGCCAACAAGGAGGAGGTGGAGTAATGTTTTGGGCTGGAATCATGGGGAGAGAGATTGTCGGCCCCTTTAGGATCCCTGAAGGGGTAAAGATGAACTCCATAGTGTATGTTGAGTTTCTCAAACAGCACTTCCTGCCATGGTTCAAGAATAAGAACCTTGCATTCCGCAGCAAGATCATTTTCATGCATGATAATGCACCGTCTCATGCTGCACATAACACATCTGCATCTCTGGCTGCTATGGGCATAAAAGGGACAAACTTATGGTGTGGCCCCCATGCTCCCCTGACCTCAACCCCATTGGGAACCTCTGGAGCATCATCAAAAGGAGTGTCTATGATGGCGGGAGGCAGTTCACATCTAAGCAACAGCTCTGGGAGGGTATTCTGTCCTCATGCAAAACAATTGAAGCAGAAACCATCCAAAACCTGACAAATTCAATGGACGAGAGAGTTCAGAAGCTCCTTTCCAACAAGGGGTCCTATGTGCAAATGGAACATCACCTAGAATAAAGTTTTGAGTTGAAAACTGTTTGATTTCAGTTTGTAAGAACCTGCTAATGCTTATAATTTCACAAATGACCATTTTTTTGTTCTTTATTAAAATGAAAAGGTTGAAAACTCTGCTGTGCATAATAATTTGGAACATGCATTTTGAGTGCAGTTTGAGTGTTTTATTTTTTTAAAAATATACTGTTATCATTAGTGTTGAGCGATACGATACCGCAAGTATCGGGTATCGGCCGATATTAGCTGTATCGGACTTTCGATATTGACTTTCGATATTTCCCATATATCGTATACCGGAATCGGAATTGTCACTGTCACTGTGAGTGTCCGTCGGTCAGGTCTGTCAGGAGTCAGCGGCACTTACCTGGCAGAAGATCTCCGGCGGTCACGGGCTGCACTGCTTCATGGCCGCCATCCTCTTCTCCCCGGCGGTCACATGCAGTTTCTCGCGATAACTGCAGTGACTGCTGGGTAATCCCGGCCGTAAAGCAGTCAGTCCGATGACGTCACCGCCGGGAAGCAGGTAATCAGCTGTGCTGCGCCGGGATGTCAGGCTCTGCCTGTCATTCTGATGTAGCAGAGCTGGATCGTCGTGGGACAGTCGTTACTATGGACTGCGTCGGACAGGTGGTATACTGTTGGTTTGTTTTTTTCCTTTTTTTACAGGAGATCGATGGCGTCGCAGGAATGAGAGTACAATAAAAGAAATGAAAACTGTGTTGTCTCTTTTATTTCATTAAAAGACTTTTTTCTGGCTGTGTCTTTTTTTTATACATTTAATAACTTTGGGATTAATAATGGATCGGTGTCTTATTGACACCTCTCCATTATTAACCGGGCTTATTGTCACCGTGCAATCAACGGTGACATTAACCCCTTATTACCCCACTTGCCACCGCTACAGGGCAGTGGGAAGAGCCGGGTAAAGTGCCACAATTGGCACATCTTTTGATGCGCCAAATGTGGGGCTGCTGTAGCCTGGTATTATCAGGCTGTTGAGGGCCAAAATCCATGGGCCTTGACAGTCTTTTAATACCAGGCCACAGCAGTCTGCATTTTACTTGACTGGTTAACAAAAATAGGGGGACCCCTACGCCGTTTTTTTTTTCGAGGGGATCCCCTATTTTTGTTAACCAGCCAAGCTAAGCAGACTGCTGTGGCCTGGTATTATCAGGCTGGCAAGGTCCATGGATATTGGCTCATTACCAGCCTGAAAAACCAGGCCTCAGCAGTCTGCTTCATCTGGCTGGTTAACAAAAATAGGGTGGACCCCACGCCAATTTTTTTTCGAGGGGATCCCCTATTTTTGTTAACCAGCAAAGATAAGCAGACTGCTGTGGCCTGGTATTATCAGGCTGGCAAGCAGGGTCGGACTGAGGCACCGGGACACCGGAGAAACCTACGGTGGGCCCCAGCTCCTGCGTGGTGGGCCCTGATTTGAAAGGATAGGTCGCGGGGCAGAGGGGGCGGTGGCCCCGGGGCCCGCGCTCTGAGGGGGCCCACCCGGAGCTACGATACAGTTACATTCTGCGGCAGAGCAGGGAGAATCGCTCTCCCTGCTCTGCCGCCCGGAAGCTATGGGGCCTGAACAGGCGTTGGGGGGGGCCCGGTGCCAGCAGTGGGCCCCCCACCCGTCATCGGAGGGTCAGCTGTATCGGCATCCAGCCGATAAAGCTGACCGCATAGAGAGAGAAGGAGCGAGCGCTCCTTCTCTCCCATAATCCCCCTCTCAGCGTATGACAGCGGGCGCAATAACATCACCTGCCGGCGCCCGCTGTCAGACGCTGAGAGGGAGAACAGTGAGCAGCACAGGAGCCGGGAGGTGAGTATTTTTTTTATTTTTTTTTTAATGGGGGTGCAGTCGAGTCCTGGCTGGAGAAGTCGTCATGTCGGTGTGGGCCAGATGGAAAAGACATGAAAAGTGAACAATTCCATTAGAAAGAACATCAGCGGTAAGTCATTATCTGTACCTGTGCTGTAATCTATATGTTCTGTAGGACTGGTATTATTTAACACAGACCATATGGCGGTAATATCAATATTGGTCTTTTTATATATAGATTATTTTGGCCAACAGCGCGGTCATTTGCTGAGGTTCTCTGATGATGGCTGGGCCCACTCAGAAGTTTTGCCCCCACTAAACCAAAACCCTAGCTACGCCTATGGCTCTCTCTCTAGTCTTTCTTTCTCTCTCTAGTCTTTCTTTCTCGCTCTCTGTTCTTTCCTTCTCGCTCTCTGTTCTTTTTCTCTCTGTTCTTTCTTTCTCTCTTTTCTTTCTTTCCTCTCTTTCTTTCGCTGTTTGTTCTTTCTCTCTCGCTGCTCTTTCTTTCTTTTCCTCAGTACCAGCCACTGTGCCCTCATTACCAGTCAGTGTGATCAGCAGTGCTAAATGGTTACGCTTGGGGCGAGGATATGGGTGTGATTAGCTGTGAAATGGGTGTTGTCGGGGCGTGGCCTAAAATTTTCAGCGGCACGCAACACGCGCCGCAGCCTTTAATCCTCTTTCCTGTCTTCCAAATTTGGGAGGTATGCTGTATGACCTCCCTACAACTTCTGGCCATGCTCCTGATGAGCGCGACGGATGGTCTCGTGAGGGATCTCCTCCCACACCTGGACTAAAGCATCCACCAACTCCTGGACAGTCTGTGGTGCAACGTGGCATGGCCTAAAATTTTCTGCAGCATGCACAGCGTGCCACAGCCTTTGTCCCTCTTTCCCTTATTCAAAGGTTGGGAAGTATGATGTTGGGCCGCAAGAATATATTTTCTCTGGTGGGCCCAAGGTACTCCAGTCCGACGCTGCTGGCAAGGTCCATGTATGTTGGCTCCTTAACAGCCTTAAATACCATGCCTCAGCAGCAGGGGCGTACATATAAATCATGGGGCCCCATAGCAAAAGTCTGAATGTTCCCCACCCCCCCAAAAAAAAAAACCCAGAGGCATTGTAAATGTAAAGTGCCAGCACAGTGAGGGAAGTTGAGTCGCACAGAGACAGGGGTTTTGGGGGTACTCGGCACCGATCACGTCGACTTCTATGGGGGATGTCACGAGTAGCACAGCTCGGTCCGTGACCTGGGCGATCACTGGAATGTGGGATATTTCCAGGGG
>JARQOD010012947.1:0-17696 GCA_033576555.1 Oophaga sylvatica | reverse complement strand
TTGAGGGTAAGCAAAACCCAAGCCATCAAGGTTGGCCCAAACCCTAGAAATGTAAAGAACACGCTTAGGTTTGCCAACTTCTATAGACGTTTCATTAGAAATTTCTCTGAGGTATTGCCCACCTATAAACCCCAACTTACCCGAAAGAGTCTAGGTTCCCCTGATCCCCAACCCCAGGAAGCATTTTCCCGTCTAAAAGATAAATTTTACCACTGCCCCTATCTAGTACATCCCAACCCCGACTTGCCTTCATAATAGAGGTGGGCTTCAGACGTGCCGTTGGAGCTATACTCTCTCAGAGAAAGGTGAGAAGAATGTCTTGCATCCGTGCCTTCTTTTCCCAGCAGTTGTCTTCGGCAAGAGGAACTACGATGGGGGCAATGAGAAGTTTTTGGGCCATTATTGCCGCCTTCAAGAATGGAGACACCTTCTCAGGGAGCTGCACAGAAAATTAGCGTCCTGACAGATCATCGTAACCTTGAGTTATCGGGTCGGCTAAGTGCCTGACTCCTCGCCAGGCTCGCTGGAATCTTTCTTAAACCAATTAATTTTTTTCATTTCTTATGACCAGGATCGCGCAATGGAAAGGCTGATGCATTTCCCCTAGGATTTATCAGCGAGACACGTCCAATTACTCCTCCTAAGACTATTCTTCCTGACTCTAGATTCCTAGGAGTAATTCAAAATCAAGACCTACTTAAGGACATAAAGGGAAGCATACCATGCGGATCCCCTTTTTGGCACAACCCCCAAGGACGTAAGTCTTGTTTTTAAGAATGGTTGTGGATTCGGGGACAACGCCGTAAAATTCCGAAACAGTCAGATTGAGAGTATTGCAACCATTCACGTTCCAAGATAGCTGGCATAGAGGAATTCTAAAGACACAGGAATTTCTCTCTCGTTTCTTTTGGTGGCCCACTTGCAGGAAGGATGTTTTAAACTATGTCACTTCATGTGAAGTCTGTGCAAGATGCAAAACACCTCGCTCCTCACCAACTGGTCTGTTACAGCCTCTTCCCACCCGTCCCGCCCGTGGGGATCCATTTCTATGGACTTCATTGTGGAGTTACCAACCTCTCAAGGGAAGAGAACACCATTCTAGTGGTGGTTGACCATCTAACAAAGGCAGCTCATTTTATCCCTTGTGTCGGCTTACCCACTGCAAAACAGACATCAGATTTGATGATTAAAGATGTGTTTCGCTTACATGGAGTACCGGATGAGGTTATTTCGGATCGAGGGGTGCAATTCACTTCTAGGTTTTGGCAAAATTTCTGTGCAGCATTGGACATTAAAGTAAACCTTTCTTCTGCTTTTCATCCCCAGACTAATGGACAGACCGAACGAACCAATCAAACCCTGGAGCAGTATCTCCGCTGCTTTATCTGCCACCTACAGGATGATTGGGTGGATCTACTTCCATTAGCTGAGTTCTCGTATAACAACTCTCAGAGTGCCTCCACTAAGCAGTCTCCTTTTTACTCTAATCTAGGTTATCATCCTAACATTCTACCACGATTTCCATAGAAACGCCTTTACCAGCAGTGGCTGAAAGAATCACGTCTTTACAGAAGAATATGGATCTTCTAAAGGAGAATCTGGAATCGGCTCAGGAAAGGTACAAGAAAGCAGCAGATAAATTTCGTAAACCTGCACCAGCTTTCAAGGTAGGAGACTTGGTCTGGCTGTCAACCAGAAATCTTAAGTTAAGGATTCCATCGTCTAAGTTGGGACATAAGTACATTGGACCCTATAAAATCAGTAAAATTATAAGTGCCGTTGCTTGTCGTCTTCAGCTGCCCAGAACTATGAGAATTCACCCTGTCTTTCATGTATCCCTACTAAAGGCTGCGACACCCAATACGTTTCCTGGACGTTCTTCTCCTTGCCCTGACCCAGTGCTAGTCGATGGTCAGGAAGAATTTGTGGTGGAAAGGATTTTAGATTCCAGGTTGTATAGAAATCAGTTACAATATCTGATTAAATGGCAGGGCTACCCAGTGGAGGACAACTCATGGGAACCAGTCAATAACGTTAATGCTCCTCGCTTGCTCGTCAGTTTCATCAGAGGTACCCACACAAGCCTGGCCTGAGGTCATCCGGAGGTTGTCCCTAAGGGGGGAGTAATGTAAGGTTCTGTGTACATGTTCCTGAAACTCAGTTTGTTCGTCAGCCATTTTACTTTCTGTCTTGCTGCAGCTATCTTGCCCTCAGTCAAAATGGAGTTTCCAGCTTGCATGTTCCCGCCCTGATTCTCTCCTTTTGCTTCTTAAGCAGCCACAGCTGAGCAATCAGTGCTTCAGAATCTAGCCTGCAGTGAACCTGTGACCTGACTCCTAAAGCCTTGGACCTTGTACTCCAGCTATTCCTACTGAGGAACTCTGAAGCACTTGTGGACTCTGAACCCTGCTCTTTGAAAGACCCACGTTTGCATGGACTTACGGTAACAGAGAAGAAGATCCTGAACCTGTTGTGGAGAGTGATTGCTGAGCTTAGATTACTCTGGCCTGCTGTGTCTCCTGCTTCTGTGTCTGCAAACTGTGTGACTATTTTTGCCAACTTGTATGAAGTAATACAAGACTTTCTATATCAAACCTGTGTCTCATGTATTTTCATCGCACCCAAGCACAAGACGCTATATGAACTGTACTACATACATTACAAAATGAGTGTCCGAGAAATAGGAATATTCTTTCGATGTGGAATTAAGGCATCTAAATGAGTCAAATAATTCATTTTTAAAAATCCAACAATTTAGTGAGGGAGATTTGCATCTATTAATAGAGGATGAATCAATAATGTTATCTGGTACAATATTATAGTCTCCCAACATCAGTAAAATACCTCTTTTAATTTGATCAACTTTAATTATTTTATTTAAAAATTTAATTTGACCCTTATTTGGGACGTATAGATTAACTATTGTGTACATTTTAGCGTTTAGATTACAAACCAAGATATGGTAGTATCCATTAATATCAGAAACCTCTTCTAACAATTCAAAAGATAAAGAATTCCTTATCATAGTGATGACTCTCGAATTCTTTGAGGAATTCGACGACTCAAAACTAATAGGATAATTTCTTAAAGAAAATTCTGGGTGATTATTTTGTTTAAACTTTGACTCTTGTAAACAAACTATGTCTGCTGAAGATTTGAGAATTTCTCTCTGGATGGTAAAGCGTTTATTAGTACTATTAAGTCCCCTTACATTATGAGAACACAATTTAATAGTCATATTACTAAACAATGGACCGTTGGTTAATTACAAACAAAACAAAGGGCTTCTGTATAAAAATAAACTACAAACTATGAAGCAAATAAACACAAAATACAAATCTCTAGAAGGAATCCTACACCACGGATTCTCCTTCTGGTGTGGGGGAAAGTCCGTGTGGTGCACTATCTGAGGAAACAGCCTCTAATGTAAGAATAAAATGGCCCAATCTAAACTTAGCACACCACTGAAAAGTAAAACACTTAAAGCATCATGAAATATTAAACGGTAACCAATTCAGACTGTATAAAAATTTTAAATCAGAATATACATTTTAGCTCTCAAGTAACATGTCTGGAGCCTGGAGAACCATTTTTGCCCAAATGAAGCACTAAGCCATTCATCTTCAGGAATTCATACCCATCTTTCGGTGAGAATACGACCGATGTCTTTCCTTTAAAACTGATTAACAGTTTCAGCGGGAAACCCCACTTATACGGGATTTCTTTGTCTCTTAAGACTGATGTAATGGGTCTAAAAAGCTTTCTTCCCTCAATGGTCTCTTTGGAGAGGTCAGAGAATAACTTAAGATGTCCAAAAGGTTCTGGGAAACCATTTTTACTTTGACATAGTTCTGGATCCTTTCCTTGATGTGGTAAAAGTGAATCCGCATTATAGTGTCTCTTGGTAATTCTCTTGGGATATTAGATGGTTTTGGCAGCCTATGGATACGGTCCACTATTAAATCAGAATCAGATAAATTTGGCAGCATATGTTTGAAGACAGATTTAATGTAATCAGAAGTCTATTAGGTTTAACATCCTTAGAAATACCCCTAATTTTGATGTTATTTCGTCTTGACCTATCTTCTATGTCAACCAATTTAAGCTTTAGTTTCTGAAGCTCTACCTCTGTATCTTGTTTCTCCTTTGAAATAATTTCATATTTTTTTTCCATATCCGATAGTCTTTTTTCCTGTTTTTTCAATTTATTACTGAATACATCTAAGGTTTCCTGGAAAATTTTGGTTTGTTTGTCGAGATCTAATTTAAGTCTAGCGCTAATTTTATCGGCAAGACTGGTCATAAATGCCTCCATGGAGTGACTGTCAAAAGATTCAGGAAATACCGCACTTGATCCCGTCAAACTTAAGCGAGATTTTTTGGGACTAGGATTTGGAGAGTAGGTATTAGAAAATTCGTCTGATGAATTTGTTGCAGAGGAACGATCATTACCCCATTCTTTCAAGTCTTTCCTTTTTGATGAAGATGCTGAATCCAAGTCTTCATGAGCGGCGGTCTGAAGCACAGAAAATTTGTTGTGGACCTCCTATTTAGAGCTAGGAGTCTCCGTCAAAGGTTGTTGTCTGTCTTTTTTAATTGGAGATCTTGATTTCCTTGGGCTCCCACAGATAGTGGAAGTTTTTAATGGAATATGACTAAGTCGATTGCTTCTGTTATTGTTTTTGATGAGGATGAGCTTTTATTGCTAGACATTTTACAGGTATTTGTAACTCTTATAAATGTAAGAGAAAATAGACTGTTATAATAGGTCAGCTAATAAGAATTACTGTATTAGTCCAGAACTGATCTATTAAATTGTGTACTTTAGGGGTTAAATATAAGCTTTAAATTTCCTATAACTCTGCAATAACAATTCTTGATACTCCAAGAGAATAATATATTAAGAGCAATAAAACCCCAGCAACAAACTGCACCAGCTAGCCAAAATAGTAGGTATATGCTAATAAACAGGAATTCTTATAAAGTCATTCATGTGCAGTAACAATAACAATAAATGCCTTAGATGAGGTATCACAGAAAGAAAATAATGTTAAAATTATTCACAGTATGAAACTCAAAAGAGAACACACTTGTTTAACTAAATTGTCTGTTCACTATAAGTTGAATTGGCTGTATTAGTAATGTCCTTTCACTTGCAGTGAGTCAGAATTGACAATCAGCAGATTGCGCTGAGGAAAATTCAGATGAATAATGACCTATTGAAATCCACTTCAGCCTCTGTTATTATCTGAGGGAGGCTAATGTAAAAAACTGAATAATAATTCCACTATATGAACTGTAAAAGTAATTCTGACCGCCACTATTGCCTCAGCGGCTCGGTGTTATCAGCCACCCCCGGGAACCGGGTTTCTTAGTAACGCTGATGAAAATTCCGATGAATAACAACCTATTGTAATCCTCTGTAGCCTCTGTCTTTATCCGAGGGAGGCTAATGTAAAATTGAATAACAATTCCTCTGTTGCTGGGTTGAATAAATGTCACCACTGAGGTGTCGGTATTTTACCAGAGCACCTCAGAAGGAACAGTCTCCAAGTGATTTGATGTTAATTAATCACAAAATTTTGATGAAGAATTAATCCATCACATAAAAGAGAGCAAAATTGCCAAATTATAATGAATTTTATGATGAATAAATTAAAAAAGTCAGTCATAAGAAGTCTGTCAGCTGCAAGGCAATTAGGCCCAGTATCACAGCACAGTAATCATGCCACAGCTGATGGTATATCCTGACAGGAAAAATGTCTTAAATGTAAAAATATACCTCCAAAAAGTGGGTAAGACGTTTAACAGATGTTCCTTGACATTTTTGTGAGGAATTGTGATTATTGGCCAAGTTTTTGTAGATTTTAGAGGCAATTACCTCAGAGCACCAGACAAGTGCGACTCACGCCATCACCGTCCTAGGCCACGCCCCCACCATATTGTGACTCTTCATATACATACTGTTCTAACCTGATGCAGTGTCCTGTTATAATCATTTTTATACATGTGCTTTTATCATATCTGTATATATTATTGTGATGTGTGTGCACCGGTCTTCCACAGTGCCACCAATTATATCAATCATGTATTTAATAAAGGGTTTTTATCCTCATTATTATGGCATGATCTATGGCTAAACAGTGTTTTTTCTTTATTGATACACATTTTAAAAATGTTCATGGGGATTAATTACAGATAAGAGAAATCAAAAGACATTCTATTCACTTGTTTTTCATACGCATTTCACTGATCCATTGGTAGTCAGTGAATAAACAACATTTGACACTTTACCGCCTTGATTTTAAAAACTGATGAGTAAAAAAAAGGCAATATGGACACATGAAAAATAATAGTCCATTGTACAGCGTAGTTTTTATTTTTTCCTAAGTTTTTCTTTTATGTTTGGCTGACTTGACTGAACCGCATCAAACCATTTGTGGACACCTCAGATGATCTTGTCCAGTGGATTATTTATATCCTGACAAAGAGCAAACACATTAAGTACATAGTGTGCAGCAATTATATTACACAGGGTCTTTTGAACCCCCTATCTGCATTGGCTATATTCACTGTGAGACAGTGAAGGGGTGCGTACTGGATGGGGTGTACATCTCGCCCAGGTTTCTTAGCTGGGTGGCATGAGGAATGTAGGAGTGAAGGTAGGTTGGCAGAGCGACGTTCACTCCACTCCCCATCCAGTACAGGCTTGCAGCCCAACCCTGAGTGCACTCAGCTGTCTAATTAAGCAGCCAGAAGTAGTGGTTGAGCTAGACAGAGAAGGCTCTGAGTCTGAATCCGGCGTCAGATGCTGCTGGAGTCTCCTGGAAGCCAA
This sequence comes from Oophaga sylvatica, assembly GCA_033576555.1. Taxonomy (NCBI): domain Eukaryota; kingdom Metazoa; phylum Chordata; class Amphibia; order Anura; family Dendrobatidae; genus Oophaga; species Oophaga sylvatica. The sequence continues at coordinate 10,861 of JARQOD010012947.1, read as the reverse complement.
GCTCTGGTAATTACAAATCTGTGTTGTTTTGGCCAGGCTGTTAGAGCCTAGACCACGGTAGTGAGGGAACTAACTGTGTCTAGCTAGCAGCCTGCCAGGCTTAGGATTTTGTTATATTGTTTGGTTTATGTTTGTTGCTGTGGACTTTCAATAAAACTGGTTGCTGCCAGTTTACACCAATAATGTTGTCGCTGCTTGGAGTCTTTTATGCCACTCAGTCTACCCGAGACGGCGATCCCAGAGCTATATACCCCCTGAATTGGCTACAATTGGTGGAGAATGCGGGCAGCACAGTGGCTAAAACAGCAGCAAATAAAAAAAAACGTCTGTCAAAGCAGACTTAAAGAGACAGTAGCCCTAATAGTGTCTGCACAGAAAAAGCTGAACTTGCTGTGGTAAAGACTTTGGAGTGTGCATGTCCTGGGTAAAGGCTGCCGTTGCGGGACAGACAAGTCTGACAGCATGGAGGAGCTGCTTAAACATATGGCGCAAGCTAGTGTGCAACAGAAGGAGACTTACCGATTGTTAATGGAGCAGGTTGCAGCACTACGCCAGGCTCTCAGCACCTTGTCTCAGAGTGATAACGCAAGGTCACCTGCGTTGTCCGCTGTAAAAAAAGCAGTAAAATAGACCCTGCAGAAGATGACGCCTCATGACGATGTGGAGGCATATCTAGCGATATTTGAAAGACTGGCAGAGAAGGAGAATCTGCCACCATCTGAATGGGCCATGGTGGTCGCGCCCTATCTGACTGGGGAACCCCAAAAGGCCTATTTTGACCTTAGCGAGCAGGACAGCAGAGACTATGCCAAGCTGAAAGCAGAGATTATTGCCCGCCTGAGTGTAACGGTTGCAGTCTGTGCCAGGAGAGTCCATAACTGGAGATATAGTTGGGACAAGCCTGCTCGCTCACAAATGTATGACCTGAATTATTTAGTAAAGAACCGGATGGAGCCTGACGTCAGCACCCCTGCCCAAATGGTCGAAAAGGTAGTGGTGGACCGGTACATCTGGGCCCTACCTCCTGAGGTGCAGCTCTGGGTCGGACACGGAGACCTCAAAGACGCCAATCAACTGGTCAGCCTGATAGAGAGGTACTCCGCCATCAAAGACTACCTCCGTGACCAGCCGTCCGAGAGGTCGTCACTTCGGAGTTCTCAGCCTCTGACATCTCCCGGTAAGAGTTCCAGCTGGTGGGGCTAGGGGGACTGCTGATAGACGGGGTCAGCCCCGAGGGGACATGTGTGAGGCAAGGCCGATGTTCCCTGTCGGAGTCCCAGGCCTTGAAAGATCTCCCCGACTGAACCACCAGACCTGAGACAGTGTTGGAGATGCCGTGAACGGGGTCATGTTTCAGCCAACTGTCCACTAGTGGGGGAACCTATGGACTGTGATGCTGGAAGGTCCCTCTCTCTCCTCACAGAACCCGTGTGCGTGGCAACCCCAGCCGAGGAGAATGGCCCACAGGTGTCCCAGGTGGTTATAAATGGCTGCCCCGTACCAGCCCTCCTAGACTCAGGGAGTCGAGTGACTCTGGTACATGCCAGCCTGGTTGATAGGGACTTCATCCCCGATAAACACCTGAGCGTGGTGGGCATCCATGGAGATACCAAAGTCTACCTGGTGACTTATGTGGACTTCGTCACAAAACTCGGGGAGATCTCGTATGCAGTGGGGGTAGTGAAGAACCTGATGCACGCAGTCATATTGGGTCGTGACTTTCCCCTGTTTTGGGGTCTTTGGGGGAAAAAGGTTCTATCGGACAGTGTGATGAAGCTTCTACTGAGGTTGCGCGGTCCATAGGGGCGGACCACAATGCTAGTGTGTTGTTGAACTTAAGTGATGATAATGATAATGATGAATTTCCATTTCAGGTGATGTTGGGGGAGGGGGATAATGATTCTCTGGAACAGAATGTCCCTGACCTACCTGTGTCCCGTGGCAATTTTGGGAGTGAGCAGTTGCGAGACCCCACTCTTAAACATGCCAGGGAAAGTATAACTGTTCTGAATGAGATCCCACAAGAGCCCGGCTCTGATAAACGATTTCCTCATTTTGCCATGAACGATGACCTGCTATATAGGGTCACTAAGGTCAACGGAGAGGTCGTGAGTCAGCTCCTGGTACCTAAGCCATATAGAAGTATGGTGCTAGGTTTGTCACATAACCACGTGCTTGGTGGGCACCTGGGGATGGACAAGACCCAGGAAAGAATCCTCCAGAGGTTTTACTGGCCAGCGGTTTATCGAGATGTGGTGGATTATTGCAAATCCTGCCCCACGTGTCAGATAAATGCTCCCGTTTCCCACTTCCGCAGTCTATTAGTCCCGCTTCCGGTTATAGAGATACCATTTGAAAGAGTAGCGATGGACTTGGTAGGTCCTACTGTGAAATCAGCCAGGGGGCACCAATACATACTAGTGGTAATTGATTATGCAACCCGGTACCCCGAGGCTGTCCCTTTAAGAAATATGGCATCCAAAAATATTGCACGGGAACTCTTTCATATGTTTTCCAGGACAGGAATCCCTAAAGAGATCCTCACGGACCAAGGCACACCTTTTATGTCCAAGGTGATGAAGGAGCTGTGTAAGTTGCTTAAAATCTCGCACATTCGAACATCCGTGTATCACCCCCAGACGGATGGGCTGGTTGAACGTTTTAATAAAACGTTAAAACATATGTTAAAGAAAGCAGTGGAGAAAGATGGTCGGGACTGGGATTACCTGTTACCCTACCTAATGTTTTCGGTCAGAGAGGTGCCCCAAGCCTCTACTGGGTTCTCTCCCTTTGAGTTGGTATATGGTCAGCACCCGTGGGGCTTGCTAGATATAGCCAAGGAAGTATGGGAGACGGAGGCAACCCCATACAAGAGTGTTATAGAGCATATTGCCCAGATGCAAGATAGAATTGCTAAGGTTATGCCATTGGTCAAGGATAACCTGCAGAGAGCCCAAGAAGCTCAAAGCAGAATATATAATCGGTAAGCAAAAATTAGGACTTTCAACCCCGGGGATCGGGTCCTAATCCTAATTCCCACGGTGGAAATTAAGTTTTTGGCCAAATGGCATGGTCCATACGAGATAGTACAGAAAGTGAGCGAGGTCACCTACAAAGTACACCAACCAGGGAGACTGATGCCCTATCAGGTCTATCATATCAACTTAATCAAGCCCTGGAGGGACAGAGAGTCATTGTCGGCCTCGGGTGAATTAGAGAAAGGGTTAAAACCACCTATACCTCCTGTGATAGTTGGTGAGACATTGTCAGTACACCAAAAACAGGAAGTACGGGAGTTTCTGCAGGAAAATCAGCAGAGGTTTTCAGACTTGCCCGGCCAGACTTTTCTCGTGAGGCACCATATCGAGACCGAGCCCGGTACTAAGGTCAAGCTGAAGCCGTACAGGATACCAGTAGCCCGTAGAGAGATAGTCTCCACTGAGATCAAACGGATGCTAGCCCTTGGGGTCATTGAGGAGGCCCATAGCGAGTGGTGTAGCCCGATTGTCCTGATCCCAAAACCTAATGGAACCTGGAGGTTTTGCAATGATTTTAGAAAGTTGAACGACGTGTCAAAGTTTGACGCATACCCGATGCCACGGGTAGATAAGCTAATCGAGAGGTTAGGGTGTGCCCGTTATATTACAACCCTCGATCTGACAAAAGGGTACTGGCAGATACCCCTGTCTGATGAGGCAAAAGAAAAAACGGCCTTTGCAACCCCTGACGGCTTGTTTCAGTATCTTGTGATGCCAATCGGGTTGCATGGAGCCCCGGCTACCTTTCAGAGGCTTATGGACCTGATCCTGCGCCCGCATCGAGCCTATGCCGCTGCCTACCTGGATGATGTGGTAATTTTCAGTTCCGATTAGAAGAGCCACCTCGCTAAGGTACAGGCCGTCTTAGACTCGATAGGCGGAGCTGGGCTGAACATAAACCGAGAGAAATGTGCAATTGGCCTAGAAGAGGCCAAGTACCTGGGCTACGTCATTGGCAGGTGGCTGATTAAGCCCCAAATCAATAAGGTAGAGGCGATTCAGAACTGGTCTACACCCCTCACAAAATGACAGGTCAAAGCGTTTCTTGTTATGATTTGGTAGCTGAGGAGAGCAAGCAAAAACGGCAATACACCAGAGAGGTTGGAATCTACTGGATTGCAGTACCCTGACTAACCACCACAACTAAAGGCAGCCGTGGAGCGTACCTACGTTGGTCCTAGTCGCCTCGTCACAGCCTGAGAGGTTAACTACACCTAAAGATAGAAAGAGAAAAAGCTATCTGCCCCGGAGCAGATCCCCAAAGAACATAGGAAGCCCCCAAACATGTAACGGCGGTTAGACAAGAGGAAATACAGACACAGACAGAAAATAGTATGAGCAAACGTTGGGGCCCAATCTACCTGGACAGAAAAGGATAGGAAGGACACTTACTGCAATCCCAAAAAAAACCTAAAAAGTACCAACTCTACTAATTGCAAAAACACCTGAGATCACACGACCTCTACCACCTAAATTAGTTCTCTGGTGTAACAAAACTAAAGGGTATGCCACACTGAACAATATCGCTAACGGGATCGCTAAAAAACGTCACTATTTAGCGATCCCATTAGCGATGTTGTTCAGTGCGGCAGCTGCCAGCGACGAGCTTCCTGCTGTGATCTCGCTCGTCGCTGGAATCGTTCCGGACCCTATTTTCTCGTCGGCGCTCCCGCTGGGTAAGTATATATCGCTAGTGTGGCACCTTTTCTTAGCGATTTAGCGGTACTTTTGTACCGCTAAAGTCGTTAAGAAGATCGCTAACGGCGATAGCGTTGTTAACTATATCGCTAAATGTGGCCGCACTTAGCGATATAGAAACAATCCCGCTAGCGATCGCATTAGTATGCGTCGTTATCGTGATCGCTAGCGGGATTGTTTAGTGTGGCAGTACCTTTAGCCGCAGCCACTGAAGAAAAACTGGAAAAGGCAAATGAACAAACAACAGTGGCTCAGACAAACTGAGAGGAGCACAAGCCCCCGGATGGGACCTGGCTGACCTCCACAAAAGTGCAGGAAACAATGCAAAAAGCAAGCACAAAAATAAAAACAGAAAATGTCTTATCTGAGAGCAGGAGAAGAGGCAAGATTCAGCAAGCTTCCAAGTGAACCAGGAACCACAGTTGAGACAAGAACAATTGATCACCGGCAACCCTGATGGGAGGGAACCTCCCTTATATAGGACCAGTCTGTAACTCCTGATTGCCAATCTTCACTAAATGGTTCAGCACTGTTGCAACCACCAGAGGGAGCTTCTGCTCAGAACTCATTTCTAACACATTCACAACAGTTTCTGGGCATCACTGGGTACTATCGCAGATTTGTACAAAATTTTACCTCCATTGCTGCCCCGTTGACCAACCTGACAAACGGTGGGAAGTCAAAAATCGTAGTTTGGACTCCGGAGGCAGAAAAAACCTTTCAGTCTTTGAAAATGGCTTTATGTCAAAGCCCAGTTCTGATCACCCCTAATTTCAGGGAGGAGTTTCTTGTTCAAACTGATGCCTCTAATGTGGGGTTAGGGGCGGTTTTGTCGCAGGTCGTGAAGGATGAGGAGCACTCGTCATGTATCTGAGTCGAAAACTGACACCGGCTGAACAAAATTATGCTATTCTGGAGCGAGAGTGCCTCGCAATCAAATGGGCGCTGGACTCGCTACGTTATTACCTCTTGGGCAGGAAATTTAAATTACAGTCAGACCATGCTCCTCTGGCATGGATGAAGCAGAACAAGGAAAGGAATGCCAGTGTGACAAGATGGTTCCTTTCGTTCAAGAATTCAATTTCTCGGTAGAGCATAGGCCTGGGAAGTTACAGGGTAATGCCGATGCCTTGTCCAGAGTTCACTGTCTCTTTGGGGTTGTTGACCAGCCCTCCGGTCTGGAGAAGAGGGGGGGGATATGTGAGACAGTGAAGGGGTGAGTACTGGACGGGGTGTACATCTCGCCCAGGTTTCTTAGCTGGGTGGCATGAGGAATGTAGGAGTGAAGGTAGGTTGGCAGTGCGACGTTCACTCCACTCCCCATCCAGTACAGGCTTGCAGCCCAACCCTGAGTGCTTAAGCAGCCAGAAGTAGTGGTTGAGCTAGACAGAGAAGGCTCTGAGTCTGAATCCGGCGTCAGATGCTACTGGAGTCTCCTGGAAGCCAAGCTCTGGTAATTACAAATCTGTGTTGTTTTGGCCAGGCTGTTAGAGCCTAGACCACGGTAGTGAGGGAACTAACTGTGTCTAGCTAGCAGCCTGCCAGGCTTCAGATTTTGTTTTATGGTTTGGTTTATGTTTGTTGCTGTGGACTTTCAATAAAACTGGTTGCTGCCAGTTTACACCAATAATGTTGTCGCTGCTTGGAGTCTTTTATGCCACTCCGTCAACCCCAGACGGCGATCCCAGAGCTATATACTCCCTAAACTGGCTACATCACATTCACCTGCAAAACTGAACCCTATTAATCCAATGTGTGAAAACCTTTAACTATAGGGCGATTCACTCGCTACTCTGGACAATACATACTGTGGTTCATGAAAAATGGATCATGCAATTAACCTCGTCGATAGTGAAGAGAAGCATCGTCGCACTGAGTGGTGGCACCGACTTGTCGCCCCTCCGGTCTTCTCCACTATGAGATAGACTTGCTGTCCGCCAGTAGTCTGTGTTGTGCCGGCTTTTCACTCCTACTGAATTCCTTTTTCATTGGCCAAAAATGTACAGATACAGTTCGGAGAAGCGCGTTTTCACTGGGAAAAGTTATTGGAAAACTGTATCCTTAGAGAGGTGCCAAAGTGAGTTTCTAAAGATGTTTGGAAGTCAAAAGCTGCCATCCAAACCATGTATTGAAGCCTTCTTTGATAACAGATTATTCTCCAAGGGACTGTGCCCACCAAGATTGCCCAAATTACCACTGCCGCATTTTTACCACTGCCGCATGCTACAACTGGCAGCAATCAGAGTCAGACAGACTGCTAAGTAGCCAGGGAATCACTCAGAAGATTAGACACCTATAGGAAACCTCGCACGCTCTGGCCCTGATTAGGCTACTGGACTGTAACTCACAACAATGACAGCTCAGCATGCACCAGCCTCAGATAGGACAGTTGAGCTCTCTATTACAAAACTGACAGCTCAGCTTGCCCCTTCCCTAGATTGGAAGGTTGAGGTGCCACTCATCACACTGAGTTGAAGAATCTTGACAGTACCCCCTTTTCTAGGGGGGCCACCTGACACCCCAGATTTCCCAGGAAACCTACCAGCGCCCTGATCAAATGATATGTCCTTACAGAACGAAATGGAACCCAGGATCTCTCTTTGGGTCCATATCCCCTCCAATGAACAAGATTTTGGAGGGAATTGCAAATCCTCCAAGAATCCACAATCATCTGCACCTCGTACTCTAAACCTCCATCTACAGAAACTGGAAGATGTGGGGACAAAGGAGACAACACTGAAGGGATAAACACTTAGCAGGGTCCTTTATAAGGTCCTTCAATCTGCATGGTGTTTCATTATAGCCTTAATCCTCTGATGATGCCTATACCTATGTCCTAATTTCTTACCCTTACACTTTCCATATGCTTAATCCATTAACACACTAGGAGTTATTATTACTAACATACATTTGTTTATACTAGAACCCGTAATACATTTTTAATACACAAAAGCGCAGCTGTTTTATTAGAGAGGAAAAAGAGTATGGTTATCCATGTCACACTCTTACAAAGTGTCAAATCCAACGCTGTAGGAAGACAGGACTCCCACCTGGAATAAACAGGGCCAAAATGTGCAGGAAAAGTCATGGTTGGTCTACATCTGCTGGGTTGGCTGTAGTAGAAGTTGTGTCGGTCCCTATTATACTATTTCTACTCTCATTAAAGTGATGCCACTTTGGTGGTGTCAGGCCCTCATTTTTTGAAATTTGAAGACTCCTGGTTGGCTGTCCATCTGCTGGGTTGGAAGATGTGTCGGTCCCTATTACACTTTTTCTACTCTCGTGAAATTCATGCCACTTTGGTGGTGTCTGCCACTAATATTTGGAAATGTGAACACTCCCGGTTGGGTGTCCATTTGCTGTATTGGCAGTAGTGGAAGAGATGTTGCTCCTTATTATTTATACTATTTCTACTGTGGTGAAATTGATGCCACTTATAGTGTGTTGCCTGTGGCACTAGACCTCCGAGACTGGCAGGGCTCCAACTCCTTTGAAATGTAGAAAACTTGGCACTCACAGAGAAATATGGCAAAAGAAGAGTTCCATTTATTATGCATCCAGTGTTTACGTTAAACGTTTTCGGTCCACATCCGGACCTTCATAAGAACTGGTGGTGAACATGAAACATTACGTATGTAAAAAACATAAAAAGGAAGAAAAACAAATAAATCAGATGATGCTATTTGATTCCACTTTTGTGGTGTCTGCAAGTCATATTTGTAAATGTGTAGACTCCTGATTGGGTCTTCTTAATGTGTGTTGCCTGTAGCAGTAGACCTCCGAGACTGGCAGGCCTCCAACTCCTTTGAGTCAACTACATGTGTTACTAATTACTATCCTTAGGTTTTTCTGACAATAGTAGTTTACGAAACTGACATTTGTGACACCTGAGTGTGGGTGAGCATGAAAGCAGGTAGAGGTGTTGCATGTGGTATCAGTGCTCCCAACACAGCAGGCCTACACCGATGCCTCACCTGTAAATGCTGGCCTGGACCCTGTTACCTCACGCCTGGCTGATTGCTCCTGTGCCATACTAAAATTTGTAATGTGGGTGAATTTAGGCCACTTTCCTGGTGTCTGCTCCTAATTTGATGTGTTTTGGCAGTTTTTGGGCCCATTTGAAGGTGTTGTGTATGCGTTTATTTTTGCCTCCCATTGACTTGAATGGAGCTCGGCTATGTTTGACGAATATTCGACGAATAAATCAGTGAATATTGAAAATTTGGCGATCGTAATCCAAACCGAACTTTGAAATATTCAATCATCTCTTTTGAGGACAAATGGAATCAATTGATCCCTTCAGTAACTGAAGAACAGTGGAATGACGCTTTCGAAGCTTATACCGTAGTCTCATCAGCTGCAAATAATAAGCTAATAATATTATGTATTTGTCACCAATCTTACCTAACCCCACATAAATTATATTGGTTTGGTGGTTTATCTTTGGATTGATGTCACAGGTGTGTGGAACTGGGTGCGGATTTCTGGCATCTTACATGGAATTGCGAGATGATGAGGAGACATTAGAGTGAAGAGACCTTTCCATTATCACAGATAATTGGGCTCCAATTGATTGTGCTCCAGAACTTTGTGTCCCTGGAATTGTAGATGAAGAAATATGGTCCCATTATAATAAATATTTTATTACAGGAAGACAATAACACTGAGATGGATTGGGAGGAGGAGATCTCCCACCATCACTGAATGGAAAAAGATAGTTAATGACATAATACCATATGAAAATATAGTATATCGGAATCAAGGGCGTCCCCAAAAATTCCATAGAAATGGTGAGATTCACCTCTGACTATCTCCCAACGCACTGACTTACTCACTTTTGCATTACATACCCTGATGTGCTCCAGGTTCCTAAATACATGTGAGATTTCTGATATAAAATGGATGAAGAAGAATGTACGCTTTCCCAGAATTAATGCATAATTTGATCTCTGCTACATTAATCCCCGGGCCATTTTCCATTTTTTGCTCCCCTTCTTCCCAGAGCCATAACTTTTTTATTTTTTGGTCAATATGGGCTTCTTTTTGTGGGACGAGTTGTACTTTTGAACAACACCATGAGTTTTAACATATGGTGTACTGGAAAACAGGAAAAAAATTGCAGAGAAATTGCAAAAAAGTTGTTGCATTTTTTGTCATTTTTTTAACATGTTCACTAAATGCTAAGGCTATGTGCACACGTTCACAACACCAATATGATAGACCCATGTAGAGGGAACATAAATATAACACCGAAAAAAAACTCTACAGAGAAAATATAATCAAAAACGAACAACTTTATTGAGCATAGCAAAAAACACGTAAAAATGTAAAAACGGGAAAAACCAACACACAATACAAAAAAGAGGTGGAACGCCTGGTGTAAGGTAAATAGTAACACATATATGTTGCATGGAGAGGGAAATAAAGATCTATATATGTGAATGTATGATGTCGACAAAGAACCTATGTATAACACTGATATGAATAACAATATTAAACTGATGCAATGTTGAAATGTAAAATGCATATACTGTTAGTGACCCTGGAGAGAAAAGGTGAGGCACCGATATCCCAGCCAAAAGAGAAGTTACAAAATATCATGAATAAATGTAACTACCACCCATAGGTAACGAACACAGGTATATCACAGGTGGTTATAATTAAAGCCCATAGATATATAATAGGTATACTAGGCTGAGAAAACACGGGCTCCTAGTGCTATGCACATGTCAGAACATCAGAGAGTAACATAGTGAAAAAAAAATACATAAACTACCACATATTAGAAACAATAAGTAACATGAAATTACCTTGCAAACCAGGCGTCCACCACACCCGACGCGCGTTTCGCAATGAAATGCTTCGTCAAAGGGGTGGATAGACGTTGGTTTGGAAGCTTTTTATATGGTGATTGGCCAATCATGATCAAAACCTGCGTATGAATCAGCGCATGCGCAAAGCACAAGATGCCTAGTGGCAATGCTGTCATAGTAACCATGGTACACAAATCAACAGACATAAATGCTGATAAATATATGACCCAAAAGAAGCACCGCTTGGAGATTCAATTAATATATCCATTAATAGAGAAGTCTATATATTCTACACATAACGGCGATATAGTT
>JARQOD010012946.1:0-17697 GCA_033576555.1 Oophaga sylvatica | reverse complement strand
AAAAAAACACGTGCATCATCATTGAAATCCCAAAAAAAAGGCCTAACAGGGAAAAGGTATCGCACTAGAAAAATTGCACCTCAGTAAACAAATCTACGCATCATCAAACTTCATGGGAGAGGTTCCATTTTGAAAAAAAGGTCCAGGGGCCCAAAAAAAGCCACAAGCGCCAGGACCGTCTTTAAAAGTTTTTTCGCTGGGGGGATGGGGCTAAAGCAGTGCGAGTTTGCTCAGGAAGGGCACAGGCAGGTGGAGTGCTCGCACGCACTGTGAGGCGAAATTTTTTTGGAGAAAGGGCCTGGTCTCAAGGAGGGCGCAAAGAACCCCTTTTCCTCCAAAAAAAAATTATGGACAGACTAAATTTTCTGCAAAAGGAAAGGGCAGGGACGCTGGGGGACGGGGTTTAAAGTTATTTTCTTGATGAACCCCTTTTTTCTTGTTTGGGAAAAGGCTCTTCGGAGAAAAAAAAAGGCGGCGCTACCCCCAGTTTGTCTATCCAATGTTTAAGCCCTAAAACCATTCGTGTGGGGTTGCTTCTCAGCCAAGAGAATCGGCTCTCTCACAGTGTTCCCCTAAAAACACAGCCATGAATAATGAATGGTCCCAGAATGCCTCCAAGGCAACTTCCCCCCAATCCCCAAGAGCATTTTGGGCGATCAAAAACCCCTTTTCCAGCATGATGGAGCCCCCTTGCCATAAGAAAAGGTGTAACAAAAGGCTCAGGGAAACAAAACATAAGTTTTTTGGGTCCATGGCCTGGAAAAACCCCCCCAGATCTTAATCCCTTGAAACTTGGGTCAACATCAAGAGACGGGTGGACAAAAAAAAACTAAAAAATTTAAAAAAAAATGAAAGCATTGTTTATGCAAAAATGGGATGCTATCAGTCAGGATTTGGCCAGAAGTTGATTTTTTTGAGCATGCCCGGGGAATTGCAGAGGTCTTGAAGAAGAAGGGTTAACACTGCAAATATTGACTTGCTGCATTAACTCATTCTAACTGTCAATATAAGCTTTTGTTACTCATATGTTTGCAATTATATTTCTGTCTGTGATAAAAACATCTGTCAAACACACACATAAAAACCAGAGGGCAGCAGATCATGTGAAAATATAATATTTGTGTCATTCTCAAAACTTTTGGCCATGACTGTAGGTCCCGCTCGAGAAACCTCCATGGCCTCATGGAAGTCGGACTCCTGATTGAAAGATTCTAGAGGTCTGACGAAGGTAGGGGCCAGACGGAACCTCTGCCTACACTGGGACGGCTCCAACCTCCGCTCGTGAAAACGGAGGTCGATGGGGTAGATATGGCGATAAGCTTCTCCAGTGTGGCGGGAATCTCCCTGGTAGCCAAGGCATCTTTCACATTGCTCGCCAGTCCTCTCCAAAACACGGGAATGAGGACTTTATCTGGCCAGTCTAACTCCAAAGCAAGAGTCCGAAATTGGACAGCAAAATAACTGACCAAGGATGAACCCTGTGAACTTGCCCGCAGTTGGAGAGCCGCATCGTGGGTGACCTGAGGTCCTAGAAAGACCTTTTTTAGAGCCTCCAGAAAACGAGGAGCACTCTGCACCACACGGTAGTCACGCTCCCACAGCGGCGTGGCCCACTCCAACGCTCTGCCCGACAGGAGAGATATTACAAAACCCACTTGTGCCCGATCCGTGGGGAAACGTGCAGCCAGAAGCTCGAGCTGTATACAGCACTGACTCACGAATCCCCGACATTGCTTGCTGTCACCAGCAAACTTGTCTGGAAGTGGGAGGTGGGATAATTTAGGGGCAGAGGTGGCAGTGGACACACTGGCTGCAGCCACGCTAGCAGCCTGAACAGCGACTGCGGTAACATCCACAGCTGAGGTTGTGTGCTCAAGGGCCGCCAACCTACCCTCTAGCTGCTGGATGTTCCGCTGTAGACGCTGGTCATCCGCCATTTTACTAGCCATACTCTGGCGCTAGTATTATGTTAGGGCTGGCGGAACGCACCAAATTAATGTAAATAATAGGTGCGTTCGCAGCCTGGGGTCCACCGTGCAGGCAGACCCTGCTGCTAGTAAGTTGGCGGTATAAGCGAACTCTGTTACTTCACAGAGTCGCAAATATAGATGCTGTGGCACTATATGGCGGTATAAGCAAACTCTGTTACACCACAGAGTCGCTGAGGTAGAGACACAGAGATAGAGACTGTGTCCTGTTGACACCACAGGGGTACACAGATAACTGCTGTGTGGATAGCAGTCCGTGGTCATGCAGTCAGCAACGCAAACAAGCAAATCTCCTCACTGGAGGTGCTGGTATTCTAGGGGCTTATTTGCAGCTGAGCCCTAACAACAAGCGTGCATGATCACACTGGCGCAAAGCACATAACACAATTGATACTAGCACATGGCCGAGTGGACATGCGCACCTTTTATAGTAGCTGCTACAGGACCTTCCAGAAAAGGACCAATGAGAAACTGTTCCAAAACACAAGCAATTTCAGGACCTTCCTGGCGGACCAATGGGAGTCGCTGCTGTAACCGAGCATGTGACCCCTGATCTCCAATGGGAGATCTTGCCCTGGGCATGCTCAGATGGAGAAACGCAGGACTTAGTCCCAAAGACGTCTGCTCGCCGCTGACCAGTACTGGCTACAATAGCAGAACCTGGAGAGGCAGCAGTCCACTGCGGCCGGAGACGGATGCAGACTGCAGCAGGGATGGTTCGAGATTCCCCTTGTGCAGAAGCGGGAACTCGACCCCTAACACACACAGACGCTCACTCAGTATGTATTTGACCATAATACCAGCAGATATATGGTACTTTATGAGGAGCGTACAGCTCTATACGGTGTAGGGGAAAATTTACATCTCCGTATTTATTTCCGGAGTCACACACAGACGGTCTCTCAGTATGGATTTCACCGTAATACAAACAGCAGATATACGGTACTGTATCAGAAACTACAGCTTTATACGGTGTAGGGAAAAATTTAAATCTCTGTATACATTTCTGGAGTCACACACAGGCGCTCACTCAGTATGTATTTGACCGTAATACAAACAGCAGATATACGGTACTGTATGAGGAGCGTACAGCTGTATACGGTGTAGGGGAAAATTTAAATCTCCGTATACATTTCTGGAGTCACACACAGGCGCTCACTCAGTATGTATTTGACCGCAATACAAACAGCAGATATACGGTACTGTATGAGGAGCGTACAGCTGTATTCGGTGTAGGGGAAAATTTAAATCTCCGTATTTATTTCCGGAGTCACACACAGACGCTCACTCAGAATGGATTTGACTGTAATACAAACAGCAGATATATGGTACTGTATTAGGAGCATACAGCTGTATACAGTGTAGGGAAAAATTTAAATCTCCATATATATTTCCGGAGTCACACACAGACGCTCAATCAGTATGGATTTGACCGTAATACCAGCAGATATACAGTTAGGTCCATAAATATTTGGACAGAGACAACATTTATCTAATTTTGGTTCTAGACATTACCACAATGAATTTGAAACAAAACAAATCAGATGCAGTTAAAGTTCAGACTTTCAGCTTTCATTTGAGGGTATCCACATTAAAATTGGATGAAGGGTTTAGGAGTTTCAGCTCCTTAACATGTGCCACCCTGTTTTTAAAGGGACCAAAAGTAATTGGACAATTGACTCCAAGACTATTTCATGGACAGGTGTGGGCAATCCCTTCATTATATCATTCTCAATTAAGCAGATAAAAGGGCTGGTGTTGATTTGAGGTGTGGTGTTTGCATTTGGAAGGTTTAGCTGTGAAGGAAACATGCGGTCAAAGGAGCTCTCCATGCAGGTGAAACAAGCTATCCTTAAGCTGCAAAAAAACAGAAAAAACCCATCCAAGAAATTGCTACAACTTTAGGAGTGGCAAAATCTACAGTTTGGTACATTCTGAGAAAGAAAGAAAGCACTGGTGAACTCATCAATGCAAAAAGACCTGGGCGCCCACGGAAGACAACAGTGGTGGATGATCGCAGAATACTCTCCATGTGAAGAGAAACCCCTTCACAACAGCCAACCAAGTGAACAACACTCTCCAGGAGGTAGGCGTATCAATATCCAAATCTACCATAAAGAGAAGACTGCATGAAATTAAATACAGAGGGTTCACTGCACGGTGCAAGCCACTCATAAGAATCAAGAATAAAAAGGCTAGGCTGGACTTTGCTAAAAAACATCTAAAAAAGCCAGCACAGTTCTGGAAGAACATTCTTTGGACAGATGAAACCAAGATCAACCTCTACTAGAATGATGGAAAGAGAAAAGTATGGCGAAGGCGTGGTACAGCTCATGATCCAAAGCATACCACATCATCTGTAAAACATGGCGGAAGCAGTGTGATGGCTTGGGCATGCATGGCTGCCAGTGGCACTGGGTCACTAGTGTTTATTGATGATGTGACACAGGACAGAAACAGCCGAATGAATTCTGAGGTATTCAGAGCCATACTGTGTGCTCAGATCCAGCCAAATGCAGCCAAACTGATTGGTCGTCGTTTCATACTACAGATGGACAATGACCCAAAACATAAAGCCAAAGCAACCCAGGAGTTTATTAAAGCAAAGAAGTGGAATATTCTTGAATGGCCAAGTCAGTCACCTGATCTCAACCCAATTGAACATGCATTTCACTTGTTAAAGACTAAACTTCAGACAGAAAGGCCCACAAACAAACAACAACTGAAAACCACCGCGGTGAAGGCCTGGCAGAGCATCAAAAAGAAGGAAACACAGTGTCTGGTGATGTCCATGAGTTCAAGACTTCAGGCAGTCATTGCTAACAAAGGTTTTCAACCAAGTACTAGAAATGAACATTTTATTTACAATTATTTAATCTGTCCAATTACTTTTGGTCCCTTTAAAAACAGGGTGGCACATGTTAAGGAGCTGAAACTCCTAAACCCTTCATCCAATTTTAATGTGGATACCCTCAAATGAAAGCTGAAAGTCTGAACTTAACTGCATCTGATTTGTTTTGTTTCAAATTCATTGTGGTAATGTCTAGAACCAAAATTAGATAAATGTTGTCTCTGTCCAAATATTTATGGACCTAACTGTATGGTACTTTATGAGGAGCGTACAGCTTTATACGGTGTAGGAGAAAATTTACATCTCCGATTTATTTCCGGAGTCACACAGACGGTCTCTCAGTATGGATTTCACCGTAATACTAACATCAGATATACGGTACTGTATCAGAAGCGTACAGCTTTATACGGTGTAGGGAAAAATTTAAATCTCCGTATACATTTCTGGAGTCACACACAGGTACTCACTCAGTATGTATTTGACCGTAATACAAACAGCAGATATACGGTACTGTATGAGGAGCGTACAGCTGTATACGGTGTAGGGGAAAATTTAAATTTCCGTATACATTTCTGGAGTCACACACAGGTGCTCACTCAGTATGTATTTGACCGTAATACAAACAGCAGATATACTGTACTGTATGAGGAGCGTACAGCTCTATACGATGTGGAAAAAAATGAATGGTCGGTAACTGCGCAGAAAAAACGAATAAAAGTTTTAGTGCTGTGTAAAAAGCAGTCTGCACAGCAGTATACACACAGCAATACAGCTATCAGGCAGCCTAATAACCAGCGCTGCTGCACACAAGAAAATCCTCCCCTGTCACTGCACACTAACTGTACAGCACAATTGCTATCAGCACAAGCACAGAATCACTTCTTATATCTTTACAGCCCTAACTCTCTCCCTACTGATAAACAGCAACCTCTCCCTACTGTTAAGATCGGCAGAAGTAAAATGGAGGTCGGCGGTCAGGGCTTTTATAGACACTATGACGCCCCCCAAAGCAAGCCAATCACTGCAATGCCCTTCTCTACGATGGTGGTGGATGCTGCACATGTCTTCTCGTTGCCCACAGTGTACGTCCTTGCTCATTGGCTGAAAAAAAGGCACCTGCAAGCATTCTGGGAAATCCGACTTTGGCGCTCGTTTTGCCGACCGCATGGTCGACTTCACGCTATGATCGGGTTTCGGTTAGTGAAACCCGACTTTGGCAAAAGTCGGCGACATGAATCTGGCCAACCTGTTTCGCTCAACTCTAATCGCCACAGATTCATTTATTCAATCATGGCGACTAAATGCGCTGAAATAATATTAGAGAAGCAATATTTCACGTCTGAAGCTCCAGCCTCATTCAGCGGTATTGCGAGCCTTTTCAGACAAGTTAGAAAGAGCGGTATAAAAAAGCCTGAAGCGATTGATTGGCTGAATAAACAAGATGCCTACACTCTCCATAAGCGTATAAGAAAAAGATTCGCCACAAATAAGATTTATGTCGCGGACAATGATTCGCAGTGGCAAGCTTATTTGGTTAGCCGAATTGAGTATTCGAGGGAAAATGATGATGTGAAATATCTCCTGACTGTGATTGACGTACTCTCCAAACACGCGTGGGTTGTTGCGATGCCCAACAAGACCGGCACAACTGTAGCTTGTTCATTCAAATTAATATTTGATAGTGACCGATGTACGCCCCAGAAATTACAGACGGATCGTGGCAAAGAATTTATGAATTCGCACATGAAGCGTATTGTAAAATACATAAAATTCATCATTTTTTTACCAACAATATCCGTAAAGGCCGCTCTAGTAGAGCGATTTAATCGTACATTAAAAACTCGTATGTGGCGCTATCTCACGAGGCATAATACCTTAAGGTATATCGATATTTTACCCGGTCTGGTACACAGTTACAATCACACCTTTCACACTACGATTCGCACCTGTCCATGCGATGTGAGGAAGCAAAATTCGTTACAAATATGGAAAAATATTTATAGCGCTAGAATGACTAATAAACGTATTAAACCCTCTTTAAAAATTGGAGATAATGTCAGGATATCCCGTTCTAAGAATTCTTTTACGAAAGGTTATGAGCAGTCGTTCAGCGAGGAGATATTTTTAATTAACTCCATCTCCAATAAATTTCATAAGCCTCTTTATAAAATTGGCGATTTAGAGGGCGAAGTTGTCTAAGGATCATTTTGTAAGGAAAGCTGCAAAAAATACCTTTAGATGAGAATCGTGTATTCCAAGTAGAGAAGATTTTGAGAAAAAAACGTGTCAGGGGCGAGACTCATTGCCATGTGCGATGCCATATCCGGAGAAATGTAATACTTGGATACCAGCTTCAGAGCTGACAGACATATAATCATGGAAGCTGGATCATTCTTTTATCACCCTCCCTTCCAATGCATCTGGTGATATATATCCCGAAAATACAATCGCCGAGTATACCTCAAAATTATCTAAGCCCGTTCATCTTTCAGGCCAGTACGAAGTTGCGCTAACTGAGATTCAATATCCCCATACATAGTACACGTTTGAACAGAATGACAGGAATTTCTATATAGGAAAATGCGGCGATGTGTTAAAGAATATTACGTAAAGTCGGGTTTTTATTCAACAATCACAGACCTCATACGGGCTATTAATGAGAGAATTGATATTTTGAAGATTTCCAGTGACGAATGTAAGCTGCGCTATGATGATGTGAAGAGGATAGTTACCCTATCGGATTCACCTACGATATAGTTTGCTCTGGGTCAGAAATTGGTGCATATTTTAGGACTCCAACCATACATTGAGACGTACAATAATAACCTGGTTGAGCGGAAGAAGATTTATGCCGATATAAAAGCGGGGTTTTATACATTATATGTGTATACAGATATAATTCAACATCAGCTTGTGGGGGATAGTTACGTCCAACTTCTGAGAATGGCGCAGATAAGCGGCAAGAGCGGCGAAATTACCACTCTTCAATACACATGACCTGATTACGTGCCCTTATGCAAGCATCATTTTGATTCTGTGACAATCTCCATCTTATCAGACCAAGGCACCCCCGTTAAATTCAAGTACGGAAAGAGTATTGTGAGACTACATTTCCGGAAGAGGCGCGATTAGCACTCTAAAAATTGTGGCTCAAAGGCCGTACGGAGACCCCGCTGTTTATGCCCTGTACTATATTGCCCAGTCGGGGCACGGGTTAGAGGGGTTCAGCGGGACCGAGTACATGTATGGATCCAGTCTGGCAGGGATATTTAAAGGCTTATTTCGCCGCGCAGCACCGCTTTTCAGAAAAGGCTTAGAATTGGTAAAACCGCACATGAAGATGGCTGTCAAAAACATTGCTAAAGATGCTGTCACTACTGTCTCATCAGCCCTTATGAACAGGATAATTACGCAGCCCCAGAAAGATGGTGCGGGACTAATTTATGTCGCTAAAAAATCACAAAAAAGAAAGAGATGCGCGTGTCCGCCTTTACCCCCGATGCTCATGAATAAAAAAACATCCAAGAGACGACCTCGTCAGAAACTAATGAGACGCGCTGAGGAGGACATCTTCTGACCAATATGGCTTTCCTGCATGATGCTTCTGTAGAGTGCTTAAAATCTGAACTGAATATTTTTGACATACCCCCGACGCAGACGAGAATAGAGAAATCCCTATTTGTAGAAGTTCAACCAGTTGCCGCTCTGTCGGACAATGCCCCACTGGAATTTTTCATATCAGGGAGCAGGGATTATTATTACGACCTGGATAACACCCTGCTGTACATAAATTGTCACATCGTCAAGCAGGATAATTCGGCTATCACCGATGGCGCACCTGTAGCGCTCATAAACTATCCTCTAGCCACTCTTCTTAATCAGGTCGATATTACTCTGGGAGACCAAGTTATCTCACAATCGGACAATTTCTACAGCTATAGAGCGTACATAGAGACCCTTTTAAATTACAGCTCTCAGACGCTGTCCTCGCAATTTACCGCCGGTTTGTTCTATAAAAACACAGCGGGACATCATAATGACCAAAGCTTAGATGGCGCAAATGCGGGATTTGTTAAAAGAGCCGCTGCAACTTCCCACTCCAAACATCTGGATCTCTTGAGACCAATTTTTGGTGATATATTTAATCATCCAAAGCTAATATTGAACAGACTCAATCTTAAGGTTAAGTTGACGAGAAATAAGGACACTTTCTGCCTCATGTCGGCTGAGGCTGAACCGCTGAAAGTGCAAACCATGCAAGCAGCTCTCTTTGTAAAAAGAGTGCAGGTATCTTCGGCAGTCCGAATAGGCCGCAGTCAGGCCCTCTTGTCAGCAACAGCCAAGTACGCTATTGACCGGACATGCATGAAAGTGTACAGTATATCCGCTGGAACATGGATCACGAAACACGAGAATCTCTTCCTAGGACAGATACCTAAACGGTTAAATTGGGCTTTGTAGATAATGAAGCATTTAGCGGCTCTTATGCCAGAAACCCGCTGCTCTTCCATCACTATAATGTCAACCATACATGGACGGGCAGCAGATCCCAGCGAGGCCTTACAATCCTAATCTTAATGTTGATTTAGCCATCAGAGAGTATATGGCTCTCGCTCATATATCTGGTAAGCAGAAAGCTGATTGTGCCATGGCCATAGACTGTGAAGAATTTAGGGATGGATTCACCCTGTTTTCGTTTGATTTATCACCTGATCAAGAACCTGGCAGACATTTCTCGCCCATTAAAACAGGTAACCTGCGTGCCGAAGTCCAATTTGCACTACCGACACCCATAGGATAAATATGCTTGTTTTTGCAATCAACCCCGCCATTCTGGAATTAATAATAGAAGAGAGATCTTGTACGATTTTAGTTAATTAATGATGGATAGTCTACAACTTACGGTGCTGCTGAAGGGGATAGCTATACAAAGCGATTGGTCAGCGGCGTGTTTCCATGTGATTTGCTGCCGACACAACGAGTAAATCAACGACCTGTAGCATTCATCGCGAATACAGACCCGTTGCGTCAAGCAGGACGCCTGTAAGGTTCTATGTATATATTCCTGAAACTCAGTTTGTTCGTCAGCCATTTTACTTTCTGTCTTGCTGCAGCTATCTTGCCCTCAGTCAAAATGGAGTTTCCAGCTTGCATGTTCCCGCCCTGATTCTCTCCTTTGCTTCTTAAGCAGCCACAGCTGAGCAATCAGTGCTTCAGAATCTAGCCTGCAGTGAACCTGTGACTTGACTCCTGTAAGCCTTGGACCTTGTACTCCAGCTATTCCTACTGAGGAACTCTGAAGCACTTGTGGACTCTGAACCCTGCTCTTTGAAAGACCCACGTTTGCATGGACTTACGGTAACAGAGAAGAAGATCCTGAATCTGTATTGGAGAGTGATTGCTGAGCTTGGATTACTCTGGCCTGCTGTGTCTCCTGTTTCTGTGTCTGCAAACTGTGTGACTATTTCTGCCAACTTGTATGAAGTAATACAGGACTTTTCTATATCAAACCTGTGACTCCTGTGTTTTCATCGCACCCAAGCACAAGACGCTATATGAACTGTACTACATACATTACAAGATTCTGAAGCCAAAACGTTAGTGTCTGCTGGGTCTGGAAGGCTGTGTCTGCTGTACTGTGGATATCAGACGTCCGGTTGTACTTTCTGTGATGACAGTGGTTGTGACTTCTCACAACCATTCCAGGTGAGCAATTCCCTTAAGTTTTTTCTTTTTGCAGTGTTACCACAGGTAAACACTATTTTTTTTTTTTCCTTTCTTTTCTCTTTTTTGTCTGCTGTAACTCTGGATATCAGATGTCTGGTTGAAACTTTCTGTGATGATAGTGGTTGTGACTTCTCACAACCATTCCAGGTGAGCAGTTCCCTTAATTTTTTTTTTCTCTCTGCAGTGTTGCCACAGGTGAACACTATTGTTTTTTTTCTCTCCTCTTCTTCCAGTAATCCTGTCTTAAAAGATCTGGAAAATGGAGGCCCGCATAAAGGAACTTTGCGGAATGACTGATAATATCCTTGCAGATTTGCAGAATATAAAGACCCGTTTTACAAATCTACAGGACCTCAATAATCACAATTTGCAAGTGGTTGGACAGACTACCCAGGATTTGCGAGCCAGGATTGAGGTTCTAGAGGGGCGAGTCCAGGCTCCTGCCGTAGCCCCGAGTGCTGGGATTCCCAAGTTGCCCCCTTTTCGTTTTGGCGGTGAACGTGAGAAATTCAGGGGATTTATTAATCAATGCAATCTTTTTTTTTCTGCACATGCTTCACAATTTCCCACTGAACGATCTAAGGTGCTTACTATAATTATGTTGCTTACCAACAAGGCTTTAATGTGGGCAAACCCTCTGATTGAGACTGAGGATGATTGTTTGAATCACCTTGATGATTTTATTTCAGCCATGGGGCAGGTGTTTGATGACCCCAATCGAGGTGCAACAGCTGAAGCAGCCATGTTAGCTTTGCGCCAAGGTAAGCACTCGGTAGCTGAATATGCCTTGGATTTCAGGAGATGGGCCCTTGATACCACCTGGGACAGTTCCGCCAAAAAATCTATTTTTCGAAAGGGGTTATCTCCATTGATTAAGGATGAACTTGCTCGTGCCGACCCTCCCACTGCGTTAGGTGACTTTATTAACTACTGCATCCGTATTGATACTCGTCTGACTGAACGCAGGCAAGAGAGATGGTTCGAAAGCAATCGTACTAACCTTTTCCTACCTTCCTCTCCAGCTAAGGAACCTTTGAGTAGGATTACACGGGAACCTGAACCTGAACCCATGCAGGTAGACTCTTTACAACGACGGGTTAGTGATGCACGCAAGGAACATCGTTTTAAGGAGAATCTATGTTTCTATTGTGGTAAGTCAGGGCACTTCATTATAAACTGCCCCAGCCGTTCTCGTAAGACTACTGCAGCACTCATTCATTGTGAGTGTTGCGAGAGGGGATCTGTCAGGTCCGAGCCTCAGGCTCCAGAGAGATCTGCAGCAACAGATCTTGATTTCTCGGACTTAAACTCCGTTACCTCTGAGGACGTTGACTGTGTAAACGCTGCCATTTTTCAAGTTTCCTCAGCAGTGTCCCAGCTGAGTTGTAAGAAAAACAATTCTCATTGCTTTCTTTCCATCAAACTCTGGGTTGACTCAGCTTGGGTGTCTAGCTCTGCTATGATCGACTCAGGGGCAAGTGGAAATTTTATGGATGTCTCCTTTGCTCTGAAACAGGGAATACGTTCAGTGAAGAAGGCTACTCCAGTACAGATGGAAACTGTAGATGGCTCCCTGCTGACCTCTGGACCAGTGGATCAGGAAACAGAGCCTTTGAGGGTTCTTATGGGTAAAGATCATCAAGAGAAACTGTCCTTTATGCTTATCTCTTCTCCCCACTTTCCCATTATTCTAGGGCTACCATGGCTGCAGGCTCAGAATCCTACCATTAACTGGGAGACCAAGGAATTACACTTTCCAGAGAAACAGATGAGTCCAAAAGTTTCAGCTTGCTCTGTTTCTAAAGGAATCATGTCAGTCCCTGAACTACCAGCTGTATACCAGGACTATGTGGATTTATGTGACAAGAAGAACGCTGACCAGCTTCCTCCTCACCATCCATATGATTGTCCAATTGAATTATTGCCTGGAGCAGAGATACCTTTTGGTAAGATCTACCCCCTGGCGGGGCCCGAGCTAAAGGCTTTAAAGGATTACATAGATGAAAATCTAGCCAAGGGCTTCATACGCCCCTCTTCATCTCCTGCAGGTGCACCCATCTTCTTTGTAAAGAAGAAAGATGGATCTCTGAGACCATGCGTAGACTATAGGGAACTCAATAAGGTTACTATTAGAAACCGTTATCCATTGCCTTTAATCCCTGAGTTATTGGAGAGAGTGCGACATGCCAAAATTTTTTCTAAACTAGATCTTCGTGGGGCCTATAACTTAGTCCGTATTAGACCTGGGGATGAATGGAAGACTGCATTCAGGTCACGCTATGGACACTTTGAATATCTAGTTATGCCTTTTGGTCTGAGTACTGCCCCAGCCACTTTCCAACACTTGGTGAATGACATCTTCAGGGATCTCCTAGATACATTCGTGGTAATTTTATTTGGATGATATTCTAATTTTTTCTAACTCCACAGAGGAACATCATGGACATGTGAGAATGGTCTTGGAACGTCTAAGACAAAATCATCTTTACATCAAACTTGAAAAGTGTGAATTCCATAGGACCGAAATTCAATTTCTGGGGTATGTACTGTCTACACAAGGAATTAGTATGGATGGAAGCAAAACCCAAGCCATCAAGGATTGGCCAAGTCCTAGAAATGTGAAGGAGGTACAGCGCTTCATCGGGTTTGCCAACTTCTATAGACGTTTCATTAGAAATTTCTCTGAGGTAGTGTCACCTATCACTCAACTTACCCGGAAAGAGTCTAGGTTTTCCTGGACTCCCCAAGCCCAGGAAGCATTTTCCCGTCTAAAAGATAAATTTACCACTGCACCTATCCTAGTACATCCCAACCCGAGCTTGCCTTCATAATAGAGGTGGATGCTTCAGACTGTGCCGTTGGAGCTATACTCTCTCAGAGAACAGGTGAGAAGAATGTCTTGCATCCCTGTGCCTTCTTTTCCCAGCAGTTGTCTTCGGCTGAGAGGAACTACGATGTGGGCAATAGAGAGTTGTTGGCCATTATTGCCGCCTTCAAAGAATGGAGACACCTTCTGCAGGGAGCTGCACAGCAAATAGTCGTCCTGACAGACCATCGTAACCTTGAGTTTATCAGGTCGGCTAAGTGCCTGACTCCTCGCCAGGCTCGCTGGAATCTTTTCTTAAACCAATTTAATTTTATCATCTCTTATAGACCAGGATCGCGCAATGGAAAGGCTGATGCACTCTCTAGGATTTACTCAGCAGAGACACGTCCAATTACTCCTCCTAAGACTATTCTTCCTGACTCTAGATTCCTAGGAGTAATTCATAATCAAGACCTACTTAAGGACATCAAGGAAGCATACCATGCGGATTCCTTTTTGGCACAACCCCCAAGGGACGTAAGTCTTGTCTTTAAGAATGGTGTGTGGATTCAGGGACAACGTCTGTATATTCCTGAAACAGTCAGATTAAGAGTATTGCAACTCATTCACGATTCCAAGATAGCTGGGCATAGAGGAATTCTAAAGACACAGGAATTTCTTTCTCGTTTCTTTTGGTGGCCCACTTGCAGGAAGGATGTTTTGAATTATGTCACTTCATGTGAGGTCTGTGCAAGATGCAAAACACCTCGCTCCTCACCAACTGGTCTGTTACAGCCTCTTCCCACCCCGTCCCGCCCGTGGGGATCCATTTCTATGGACTTCATTGTGGAGTTACCAACCTCTCAGGGGAAGAACACCATTCTAGTGGTGGTTGACCGTCTAACAAAGGCAGCTCATTTTATCCCTTGTGTCGGCTTACCCACTGCAAAAC
This sequence comes from Oophaga sylvatica, assembly GCA_033576555.1. Classification (NCBI taxonomy): domain Eukaryota; kingdom Metazoa; phylum Chordata; class Amphibia; order Anura; family Dendrobatidae; genus Oophaga; species Oophaga sylvatica. Next base: position 3,373 of record JARQOD010012946.1, on the reverse strand, counting down.
AGACATCAGATTTGATGATTAAAGATGTGTTTCGCTTACATGGAGTACCGGATGAGGTTATTTCGGATCGAGGGGTGCAATTCACTTCTAGGTTTTGGCAAAATTTCTGTGCAGCATTGGACATTAAAGTAAACCTTTCTTCTGCTTTTCATCCCCAGACTAATGGACAGACCGAACGAACCAATCAAACCCTGGAGCAGTATCTCCGCTGCTTTATCTGCCACCTACAGGATGATTGGGTGGATCTACTTCCATTAGCTGAGTTCTCGTATAACAACTCTCAGAGTGCCTCCACTAAACAGTCTCCTTTTTACTCTAATCTAGGTTATCATCCTAACATTCTACCACGATTTCCCATAGAAACGCCTTTACCAGCAGTGGCTGAAAGAATCACGTCTTTACAGAAGAATATGGATCTTCTAAAGGAAAATCTGGAATCGGCTCAAGAAAGGTACAAGAAAGCAGCAGATAAATTTCGTAAACCTGCACCAGCTTTCAAGGTAGGAGACTTGGTCTGGCTGTCAACCAGAAATCTTAAGTTAAGGATTCCATCGTCTAAGTTGGGACATAAGTACATTGGACCCTATAAAATCAGTAAAATTATAAGTGCCGTTGCTTGTCGTCTTCAACTGCCCAGAACTATGAGAATCCACCCTGTCTTTCATGTATCCCTACTAAAGGCTGCGACACCCAATACGTTTCCTGGACGTTCCTCTCCTTGCCCTGACCCAGTGCTAGTCGATGGTCAGGAAGAATTTGTGGTGGAAAGGATTTTAGATTCCAGGTTGTATAGAAATCAGTTACAATATCTGATTAAATGGCAGGGCTACCCAGTGGAGGACAACTCATGGGAACCGGTCAATAACGTTAATGCTCCTCGCTTGCTCCGTCAGTTTCATCAGAGGTACCCACACAAGCCTGGTCTGAGGTCATCCGGAGGTTGTCCTTAAGGGGGGAGTAATGTAAGGTTCTATGTATATATTCCTGAAACTCAGTTTGTTCGTCAGCCATTTTACTTTCTGTCTTGCTGCAGCTATCTTGCCCTCAGTCAAAATGGAGTTTCTAGCTTGCATGTTCCCGCCCTGATTCTCTCCTTTGCTTCTTAAACAGCCACAGCTGAGCAATCAGTGCTTCAGAATCTAGCCTGCAGTGAACCTGTGACTTGACTCCTGTAAGCCTTGGACCTTGTACTCCAGCTATTCCTACTGAGGAACTCTGAAGCACTTGTGGACTCTGAACCCTGCTCTTTGAAAGACCCACGTTTGCATGGACTTACGGTAACAGAGAAGAAGATCCTGAATCTGTATTGGAGAGTGATTGCTGAGCTTGGATTACTCTGGCCTGCTGTGTCTCCTGTTTCTGTGTCTGCAAACTGTGTGACTATTTCTGCCAACTTGTATGAAGTAATACAGGACTTTTCTATATCAAACCTGTGACTCCTGTGTTTTCATCGCACCCAAGCACAAGACGCTATATGAACTGTACTACATACATTACAACGCCACTGGATATTGATTGTACTCTGTGATGATAAGAATGCCATATTTTTTGATAGCTACGGCTTATGTGCAGATAATATTATCTTTCCGTACGAGTTTGTGACATTCTTGAACATGAATTGTGAGTCTTATTATTATCAAAACAGACAAATCCAAGATATGTATAGTACTGTATATGGACATTATTGCATATATCTCGTGCATTATTTAGCCCGCAACTTAAGGTACTGCCACACTAAGCTATCCCGCTAGCGATCTCGTTAGCGTTGCATACTAATGAGATCGCTAGCGGGATTGTTTCTATATCGCTAAATGCGGCCACATTTAGCGATATAGTTAACGACGCTATCGCCGTTAGCGATCTTCTTAACGACTTAGCGGTACAAAAGTACCGCTAAATCGCTAAGAAAAGGTTGCCACACAGCGATTAGATACTTACCCAGCGGGAGCGCCGACGAGAAAATAGGGTCCGGAACGATTCCAGCGACGAGCGAGATCACAGCAGGAAGCTCGTCGCTGGAAGCTGCCGCACTGAACAATATCGCTAACGGGATCGCTAAATAGTGACGTTTTTTAGCGATCCCGTTAGCGATATTGTTTAGTGTGGCATACCCTTTGCCGTTCAATAAGATTTTACAGAACTTTACTCATGATATGCAAAGAAATAATAGAATCGTGTCAGATTTTATATCTGAGAGATTATCAGCTTTAAGATAGAGCATCACATCTGCTACCTTATTCAACAGAGCTGTGTTTGTCTCCTACAGCTTCATTGACCAGAATGTTTGCCAGCTGTGTGTAGAAATTACCTCTGTCTGGTTTCCACTAGCTAGATGGTCAAACGCATAGTTCTTGGTCAAATGCATAGTTCTCACAATAAAGGCTTTTAACATGATCGCTCTCTGCTACATCTGTTTGTCATTTTTACATTTGTCATGTCAGTTCTTATAGCATAAATATCAGAATTTGTCCAGCATATTGGTACATAAATAGTCTACTATTATGGGAATCTCGTTCAGAAAACATAGCCAACTATCTATCACGGCTAGAAAAACAGATATTTGTTTTTTTATTATTATTATTATGTCCGCATTAAACAGTGCCATATGTCACACATCGGCCGTGAAAAACACGTTGTTTACCTCATTTCGAGAAAACAACTGCTGATTTATGACAGTGCTAGAAAAAACAGAGTAGCGTAGACTGCAAATTCCTTCTCACACTCATTACATTCCGCTGAAAACACATCAGCATATTAGTAATACGATTTAAAAATCCTTCTAGCAAATAAATACATGCTGAGGAATATAAAATCATATCAAAATGAGAATCAGATACATTGCTACAAGGAAGGACACACAACAGCTTTGATATCCCAAGGATATCAAATCACTATCAAGAGGACATCAAATTGATAAGGGGCGGATCACCTGTCAATTCAGTTGACGAGTCGTCCAGTATATACACTACTTGTATTATTAAAAATACAATATATATGTAGTTTATAAATTATCATGCAAATATTAAAAAATTAACAAATATGCTGAGGAAAATATATATTTTAAAAACATGAAATATATGATCATCAAGTAACAAAACCAGCAATATCAATCTGTGAACATTAATGGTCATCCTGTCATATGATGCCATCCTTTGTTTGGGTACCAACATTTTTTGGACATTTTTCCTGTACAAAATATAATGAATGCATTAAACTTATTGTCATGTTTTTTTATCCCCTTTCAGCCATCAGACGTACTGTTCCGTCCATGTGACCTGGGACTTAATTCCCAAGGACGGAGTAGTACGTCATACTCGATCAGCCGTGCTCACGGGGGGAGCGCAGCTGATCGCTGCCAGGTGTCAGCTGATTC
>JARQOD010012945.1:0-17704 GCA_033576555.1 Oophaga sylvatica | reverse complement strand
TTGGTCGGTTTCCTCAAAAATATTCAGAGAGTAGCATCCCCAAATTTTTAACCCCGGGTTCTTTGGGCCCTTTTAAAGTCAGGAGATTATTAATCCTTTTTTTTTTCTTTTGTTCTTCCGGGAATTTAAGACCCAAAAAACGTTTTCCCCAAAACCCCTTGTTTAGAGGTTTTTGGCCATGGTTCGCTGCTTGCCTCCTGACCCTTTTGGTTGGGGGGCATCGGGTATGGGGTTTGGAAATATTGGTTTCTTTTTTTCTAGACAGACTCCATAGGGTTAAATGGAGGGGTTAGGTCAGGAAGAATTTGGGGTGTTTGCTTCGGACATCCATGGGGACTTTCCGTGCTTCATAAAACTATCCCCCGACCGGTTTTGCTCAAAGGGTTCGGGACCCCCTAAGGGGGGGGGTCTTTTGTGAAGGGGTTTGAGTTTTTCGAGCAGGGGCCCCTTGGGTTACAAGCGGTACATAATTTTGTGGGAAGGAATCGGTTTTATGACGGGTTTTTATAAGGGAGTCATTTTCCCCGGGGTTCCCGGTAAAAATTTTTTGGTCTGAATCTTTTTCCCCTTTCCCTTTAGCTGCTGGTCATGTCTGCATTCCTGCTACAAAAAGACATTTTCTTTTTTTTGTTTGGCTTTTTTTTGTTTTTTGTCCTCACTTCGGGGGGCCTTCAGGGTCCCCCGGGGGTTTTTGGGGCCCTCTCTTTAGTTCACCCACTGATTTTTGTATTTTTGCTTTTTCTTTTTTTTTAAGGGGCTGCTGTTTTATTTTGTTACACCAGAGAACTAATTTGGGTGGTAAGGTGTGTGTCTGGGTTTTTTTTTTTAAATTGAAGGGGGGTTTTTTAGGGTTTTTGAGATTGCAGAAAACCCTTCCTGCCCCCTTTTTTTTTAGATTTTTTTGGGCCCCCGGTTTTTGTAACTATTTTCTTTTTGTCAGTATTTCCTCTTGAAAACCCCTTACATTTTTGGGGGGCTTTTTTTTATCTTTGGGGTTCTGCTCCGGGGCAGATAGCTTTCCTATTTCTATCTTTAGGTGTAGTTAGTTTCTCAGGCTGTGACGAGGCGTCTAGACCAACGTAGGAACGCTCCACGGCTGCCTCTAGTTGTGGTGGTTAGTCAGGGTACTGCAATCTCATAGATTCCAACTGCTCTGGTGTATTTCCTTTTTTACCTGCACTTCTCAGCTACCGTAACATAACGTCAGGCATTGTTCACTTCACACATTGGTCAGCCATTAAGTTGGTCCAGCATTGTTCACTTTCACACAATTGTCAGCTATTGATTTGATCCGCATTGTTCACTTTTAAACGTTGGCCCATCATTGAGTTGGGCAGGTAATGTTTACTTTAACACATATCACTAACTTAATTAAAACTGTATTAATCCTAACAGCCATGCTCAAGTAATGAGACCAAGATATTTTGGTATAAACTTGGAAAATTACAAAAATAAATGGGATTCACATCCTGTTGTATCTGCTTTTTTTCACAAAAAAATGCAGCAAAACCTGACAGCAACATTTTTTGCTCATCTGGTTCTTTTTTGCACTTTCTCATTGCTTGCCATAGGTAAGAAAATGCTGCAAAAACACCAAAAGAAGTGGCATGTTCAGTTTTCAAAAAGTGTCAGTTTTCCAATTAAGTCAGGAAAACAAAAAAAACAAGTCAGAGATCAGGCCGGGTCATACACAAGTACGGGAAGTCAGAGGCAGAACGATCACTATGTATAGGGTCAGTGGCTCTAGCCAGGAAGCATGAACTATAGCTGACACTGGCTCGCAGGCTGCAGAGGACTGAGATAGCCCAGCCAGCTCCTAAATGAGGCATAGGGGATTAACTGAAACATGATTAATCACCTGAAACGCGTCAATGTCACATATCATGTCTTGCTGATGTTTTTTTATCCTCTGTCGAGCACTTTTTGATGAATAAAGAAGTTCTTTCACTAGATCGTTGAGTTGATTTCTCATGTTTAGAGGGATTAACCCCCACATGACCAGTCCAGAGAGAAGACAGCAGAAAGCAAACTCTGAGCCGGATCATGACACCAGCAAGATTGTTTTCAGGAATTGAGAAGAGACCGACATTGGTCTAAACAAGCAATCCAAACAATCATAAAAGATGTATACTACACACTTGAATATTTTGTCAGCAGACTTTAAAGTCGACCCTCACTTGCTCAAAAAAATGTGTTAAATACTGTGTAAAAATCCGGAGGCGGATCTAAGTTTTCTGGCACCTGGGGCAAGAATTCAGTTTTTGCGCTCATCCCCCACCGATGCTCAAGCAGTTTGAATAGTCGTCATGTGACCACTCAATGCAATTCTCTTAGTCATGTGCCATCTAGCTGTCTTACTAATTCTCTCAATGTTCAATGAAAACCTACAGCTCAATTCACTTGTATTGAGTGCAGTAGAGCATGTCTTATTAGCAAGTGACCAAATGTAATCAAATTGCATACTTTCAGTTTCATCACCTCCTGCTCTTAATGCCAGCACCAGGTATTCCTTACAGCACTCAGTGCATGCTCAGTGAGAATTCAGAAGTCTGAAGTCACATAGAAAACGCAGCAGATTTTGATCACAAACATGAACAACACCTTTAATGCTTCTACCATAAATCAAAACATAGTAACCGTCAACTGAACATCACTTTATTAACATAACCAATATCATGGAATCTTACATGTTATGGATTGTTACATGTGCACAGGATAGAACCAATAACAGCACAACATACATGACCAGAGACACCAGCAGTACAGAAACACACCACAAGAATCCTCATCAGAAAATAAATACATCAACAGAACAACCATCAGTACATGAACACAACACTAAAACAACAATCAGAACAAGAATACATTGACAGAACAAAATCAGTAGAGAAAGATATCACCAGAACCATCATCATTACATGAATAAATCGCCAGAACTACTATCACTCGTGAATATAAAACCAGGACCACCATCAGTACATGAATACATCATCTGAACACGTGAACCACCATCATTACATGAATACATCACCAGGACCACCATTTATACATGAATTTAGCACCAGAACCACCATCAGTGCATAGTACATCAATTGAAATGCCGGTCGCCCATATCTATTTTTATACATGTACCTACAATTCCATTACTGTCCTTAACAATAGTAAAAAGATATTGGGGGCTGTTGTTATCATCATCATCAGACTGCAGAACATACAAGAACCACAGTATTGATGAGAATAACCATTTTCATTCAGATACCTTATAGATGTAGCTTCTCTGATTGACGGTTTTTTGCTTCTTCATCTTCATTTGTCCAGACTCCATATGACTTTTCACAGCCGTAGTCTCTCATAGTCTCTCCGACTTCCATTTCTCTTTTCTTCTGCAAAACCCTCCCAACACGATCCCCTTAAAATAGCAGCATGTTTATAATGCTCCTGAATAAAAATATCTGCCCCACGCTGTGCCTAATAAAAATTGACCCCGCTGTCTCCTTGCAAAAAATATGACCCACACATTGACCTTTCAGACCCCCGTCTTGAAGAAATCCCTGCTGGAGAAAGGTACACATTTTTTTTTAAAAATTTTGGTGCCTTTTTGGCCTGTGCATGGAAAAAAATTTACAGAAATCAAAAGTATTGTAAATTTTAGATAAACTTATGACAGTTTTGGCCAAACACAAAAAGTCACATAAAACTTTGTGTAAAAAACAGTTGCCAAAATGTACAACTTTTAGATATTGTAAATGTAATGATAAATACCCAAATTTATTTTATTATATTTTTAAGTTCTTTTAAACATCCTTTTCCTTATTTACTGACAAATAAATGCAAAGGAGTTTATTATATGTTAAAATAATTTATTTCAGTGCTTTAATCAACATAGCAGCTTTGCATTGCATCGTTCTTGGTGCTTCACGTGTAGTCTCCATGGTTGAGCTCTACCACAAGAATCATATTTCACATTGCTGCAGTCTGTTCCCTGCTCTGGCTCAAACTTCAGTGACGCTCAAGCTTAGGGCTCTGCTGTAAACTGCTTAAAACAGTTCCTTGACGTGTACAGTACTTAAAGAGCATTTTTTTCATTGCTTATACTTAAAAATTTTCAATTACATTTTGCAATTTTCTTCTAAGTTGGAAATTTGGCACCAACCAAGCTTTAGTGATGAATACAATAATAATATATAGATGAAAAAATAAAAAACACATTTCTAGATAGTGCCAGATCCAAACTTAGTTTATTAATACTGTCACAGAACGGTACAGCACATAGATACAGTCACAATTTACTGCAAAGAAACAGGACCAGAGCCAATTTAAAAGGGTTTTCATCTAAAATGAAAAGACTGCGTCACCTGCAGGGTCTGGGCGGCAAAAATAAGGGCATGTTTTTTGTGTGCAGGTCTGGGCGTGACATATAAGAGAGCATGGATAGATAACACGGCATTCAATGAAGGGTTCTGGTGCAGAAGTGGGTTTCCAGCCAACAATCAATAGTAAATGTAACTCGGCTCAATGGAGATTGCGAAGAGATGGGTTAGAGCCGAGTTACTTTATATTAATATAAGAGAGATGTTATGGTGCAGAGTTGTGGGTGCATTTAAGGGGAGCATGCGTTGTGTGCAGGGTCTGGGGTGCAATATGAGTGAGCTGTGTTGTGTCCAGGGTGCTCTGGGGGTGCAACATAAGAGAGCAATGTTGTGTGCAGTGTCCGGGGGGGGAATAAAGGGAGCATGTTGTTGTGTTTTGGTAGTGGAGGAGAAAAAGCAAAACGGCAATCCCAGAGGGCTGGAACCTATTGAAATTTCAGTAACCTGAACAAAACCCCAAATAGAGGTGCCGTGGAGCGTTCCTACGTTGATCCTAGACCCTCTCACGCCTGAGAGTAATTAACCTAAAGGCAGAAAGAGGAAAGCTATCTGCCCCGGAGCAGATCCCCAAAGAAAATAGGAAGCCCCCAAACATGTTATGGCGGTTTTGACAAGAAGAAACACGGACAAGACAGAAAATAGAATGAGCAAATTGGGGCCCAATTGTCTAGACAGAAAAATACAGGAAACGTTCTCACTGCAATCCAAAAAAAAACCCTAAAAAATACCAACTTTCTGTTGCAAAAACACCCCGAGATCCACGATCTTACCACCTAAATCAGATCTCTGGTGTAACAAAACTAGCCGCCCGCCACTGAAAAAAAAAGGAAAAAGAATGAACAAATAACAATGGTTCAGATAAACTGAGAGGAAACAAAGCCCAGGGGGACCCGGCTGACCTCCACAGAAGTGCAGGGAACTTGCAAAAAGAAAGCACCAAAAAAAAAAAACAGAAAATATCTTATCTGAAAACAGAAGATGCAGGCAAAATTCAGCAAACTTCCAAATGAAACAGGAACCACAATTGAGACAAGAACAACTGATCACCGGCAACCATCCCTGGGAGGGAACCTCCCTTATATCCAGACCAGTCAGTGATCCCAGATTGCCATTTCCCGCTGAAAGGTTCAGTACTGTCTGTAACCCCCAGAGGGAGCCTCTGCTCAGAAAAACCCTTCTAGAATTCATAAAAAGTACCCCTTGAGGAGGGGTCACCGAACCCTCACTTGTGCAACCAGGCCGATCGGTGAGCTCGGTGTAGGCATGGTCAGTCTCCTAACTGGATGTCCAAAGCAAACACCCAAAATTGTCCTCCTGACCATAACCTCTCCACTTAACCAAATACTGGAGTTTCTGTCTATAAAAACGAGAATCCAATTTTTTCTCAACCACATACCCCAGATTGCCCTCAACCAAAAAGGGCAGGAGGCGCGCCATAGGAACCATGGCTCAACAAACCTCTTCAATAAGGACTTGTGGAACACATTTGGATTTTAAAATGCCTGGAAGAAGCAAACGGAAGGAACAGGATTAAGAATTCCCATGATCTTATAAGGTCCAATGAACCTGGCTTAAACTTTGGAATACAACCTCATAGGGATATTTCTTGAGGACAACCAACCAAGTCCCCACTTTAAACGAGGCCTCAGTCCTATGCCGTTGGCAAACCATTGGGCCTTCTCCTGAGAGAAAAAATAAGTTCTTCCATTTCCTGGCCCCAAATTGCTTTCATTCGCTCCACAACAAGGAACACCCGGACAGCAGAACTCCGCCTGTCCCGAAGAAAATTGAGAGAGAAAACCCAAATTGCAGAAAAAGGGACATCAAGGTGGCAGAGTAGCCCTATTATTAAGAGCAAACTCAGCCAAAGGCAAAAAAAGGACCCAGTCATCTTGATCACAGACACAAAACATCTCAAATAAGTCTCCAAGGCTGGTTTGTTTTTCTCGGTTTGTCCATTGGTCTGAAGATGAAAAGCAGAGGAGAAGATAATTGAACACCAAGTTTAGAAAAAAAATGTCCTCCAAAATTGGAAACAAAGGGACCCTCTGTCAGACCCCAATGTTTCTGGAATGCCTTGTAAACCGACCAGTGCTGAAGAAAAAAGGCACCAATTCGGAGGAGGAAGGTAACTTGGTTTAATGGCACAAGTTTGTTCATCTTGGAAAACCTATCACAGTTTTTCCCAGTAACAGTCATTCTCTGAGAAACAGGGGGTCGGAAATAAAATCCATAGAGATTGGGTCATGGCCTCTTGGGCACAGTAATGGCTTTAAAACAAACCCTAGAGCGAAAGCAAGGCTTGGAGTGAGAGCAAGTCCACAGGCCCTGCCAAATTCCCTGACATCACGAGACAAAGAGGCCACCAAAAAGGACCGACTCCCCAAGTCTCTGGTACCAAAATCCCGGGATTACCAGCCAACGCGGAACAATGAATCTCAGAATCACTCTCTTCTTCCATGGTCTGGGAAAAACAATTTCCCAATAGGGAAGCGCTCAGGGTTTATCCTCTGACCCCTTCAGACCCAGTCTCAAATTGGGCGAGATGGCGGAAAGAACTACACTCTTAAAAGGGCCCCACTTCATGGCCAATAACTCCCGATTACCCACGTCATAATTCGTTCGTTTGGGAGAAAATTTTTGGGGAAAAAAAGGACAAGGGTTACTCTTAGAGGTCTCTGGATTTTTTGGGGACAAAACGGCCACCTCCCCCAATTTCAGAGGCATCAAACCTCCACCTGAACGGTAGAGAAACATCGGCTGCCTTTAGAACAGGAGCAGAAGTGAATCTCTGCTTAATTTTCCTGAAACGCGAAACTGCCTAAGGAGTAGGGTTGAGCATTCCGATACTGCAAATATCGGGTATCGGCCGATATTGGCTGTATCGGTTTCCGATTCCTTCGGTACCGATATTTTCGTCATATCGGATACCGGAATCGGGATGCACTGTCACTGTCAGTGTCGTCTGTCGGGTCTGTCAGGGGGTCAGCGGCACTTACCCGGCAGAAGATCTCCGGCGGTCACATCCCGACTGCTTAATGGCCGCCATCCTCTTCTCCCCGGCGGTCACATGCAGTTTCTCGCGATAACTGCAGTGCTGCTGGGTATCGCGGCCGTAAAGCAGTCCGGATGACGTACCGGGGGAACTGGTAAGCAGCTGTGCTGGCCGGGATGTCAGGCTCTGCCTGTTATTCCGATGTAGCAGAGCTGGATCGTCGTGGGACTGTCGTTACTATGGACTGCGGCGGACAGGGTTTAAAGTTGGTTTTTTTTTTTTTTTTTTTTTTACAGGAATCGATGGCGTCGCAGGAATGAAGAGAATAAAAAAAAAGAAAAAAGGTTTTCTCTTTTTTTCATTAAAGACTTTTTTTGCTGTGTTTTTTTTACACATTTTAAAAATTTGGGGGTTTAAAAATGGATCGGTGTTTTTATTTAGCCTCTCCATTAAACGGGGTTATTTTCACCTGCAATCAACGGTGACATTAACCCCCCTTTTCCCCCCCCTTTCCCCGCTACAGGGAAGTGGGAAGAGGGGAAAGTCCACAATTGGGAATCTTTTATGCCCAAAAGTGGGGTTCCCCATTTTTGCTAAACCAGCAAGCTAGCAACTGCGTGGCCGGGTATTATCATTTTTAAAAAAGGTCAGGGGATTTTGGATCCTTACCACCCTAAAAAACCAGGCCTCAGGGGTCTGCTTCTTTGGGCCCGGGTTTAAAACAAAAATAGGGGGGACCCCACGCCAATTTTTTTCGGGGGGCCCCCCCTTTTTTTGTTAACCCCCCCAATATGCAGACTGCTGTGCCTGGTTTTATCAGGGGGCAAGGCCGGGATTTGGTCCTTCCCCCCCCAAAAAAAAACCGGGCCCTCACCGGTTTCTGCTTATCTGGGGTTTTAAAAAAAAAAGGGGGGGGCCCCCACCCCAATTTTTTTCGAGGGCCCCCTTTTTTGTTAACACCAAAAGATATCGATGCTGTGCCGGGTTTTTATAGGCTAAAAAGGGGGCCAGGGTTTCTTGGTTTTTTAAACCCAGCCTGAAAACCCAAAGCCTCAGGGGTTGCTTCTTTGGGGGGGGTTTTAAAAAAAAATTGGGGGGCCCCCCCACGCCAAATTTTTTCGGGGGCCCCCCCTATTTTTGTTTTTCTTTCCCCGGGACGTCACTGATGGTGCCCCTGGCCCCCAAAAAGTGAAAGTGGGAAGAAAAAAAATTTAAAAGCTTTCCACTTCCTCTCCCAGCCGGAGAGGGTCTTTTTTTTTGGGGGGTTTACTGTGGGGTTTGCAGCATTAGCTGCCCCCCCCTGCAAAAAATTTTTAAAACCCTTTTTCAAAGGATTACACCGTGGGGACCGCTGTGCTTTGGATTGGAAAAAATTTAATTTTGTTTTATTTTTTTATTTTTATTAAGGAAATGGTTTTAGCAGGTAAATAAAAATTGGAAAAAAAATGTGTATTTTTTTTTAAAATTTTTTTTTTTTAAAAATGGTGTGTTTTTTTTTCTTTCATAAAAAAGGGGTTAAAAATTAAAAGTTTAAAATTTAAACTCAAAATTTTTAAACCTGGTTAAAGTGACCTTTAAATTTTCAAGGCTTTTTAAACCCCCCTTTTAAACCCCCCTTCGCCACCGCTGGGGGGGAAGGGGGAAAAGCGGGAAAAAAGGGCCAGAAAGGGAAAAACTAATTAGGATTTCCCCTTTTTTGGGGGGTTTTGGGGGGGAGATTTTAAAACCCGGGGGGGGGGGCCCAAAAAAAAAATGGTCCCCCTCTGGGGTTTTTTCTCCCCCCCCTCACTGGTTTGTCTTTTGGGTTTCGAAAAAAGGGGGGGAGCCCAGCATTTTTTTTCAGAAATTTTTACACCTCAAAATAAAAATACAGTAAAGGGAATTTGTGAAAATTTTTTAAAAAATATATTATTTATATTTATAGTTCATCCTTCTACATAGTATAATACCGTAATTGAATTCCCCCGGTTTTGTAAAAAAGCAGAACCCGACATGAAAGGGCACTGGTGTACGGGGTTTTAACCCCTTTTTTTTCAGGGTGTTTAAAATTGATTTCACAAAAAATTACATGAGTGTAAGTGGGGCAAAATTTCACCCGTAGGGGTTAATTAAAGGTGAAAATTTCGTAGCAAAAAAGTCAGTTTTTTTTACAACAAATTTTTTCCCCTTTTAAAATTAAAACCCCAAGGTGTGAAATTTTGCAACATAGATGATTAATTTTTTTGTGCAAATCAATGAAAAAAGGACAGAAAAACGGGTTTAAAACCCCTATGTACACCAAGTGTATTTCTTTCGGGGCTTTGTCTTTTAAAAACCCCCTTTTTTCCCCGGCAAAAAAACAGAGGATATTTTACTATTAGAAGTGTTAAACTATACATATATGTTATTTAATTATTGAAAATTTTTAAAAATATTCTATATATAAAAATTTTTTTAAAAATATATTATTCTATGTGTGTATTTTTGGTTTTTTAAAAGGGAAAAAAAAGGTTTTTTTTAGTTGCGATTTTTTTCCCCCTAGACTTCAGGGGGTTTCCCGTATCGGTATGGGTATCGTGAATTTTAATGGTTTTCGGCGTTTCATTCCCATTCGATACTTTTGGATATCGGGGAAAAAAAACGCTAAAAATTATTAAGGAGGGGCCCAAATTACCCATCCCAAAACCCCTTTTTTTTGGGAAATCAGTAATGGTTTTTAAAAATACCGGAGAAATTACCAAAAAAATTTTTTATAAAATTTTGGAAAAACCCCCAAAAAATTTTTAAAAAGGGGCCCTTTAATGAAGTAAAGGGTTGGGGGGAATCACAGATGGCCCAAAAACCCTTGGGGAAGGGGGGGGGGTTTTTTTTTCCCTTTCAAAAAAAGACGGAGACAAAATGAATCCCGAAAAAAACCTTCTTTCCCAAAAAGACCTTTTATCCCCCTTTTTTTACAGTTTCATTCTCCTAAAAAGGTCCGAACATGTTTTTTTTGGATCCCGGGCATTGGGAAAAAAAAAAGATAAACTTCCAAAAAAAAAATCGAAATTTACACAAAATCCCCAAAAATTTTAAAATTTTAAGGATTAGAAGACGGAAGGAGCATTAGTGAGGCCCCAAAAGGGGTCACAGGTACTCAAAAAACCCCCCCTGGGGGGTTTTAAAAGTGTTTCCATTCACCCCCCTGCTTAAGGAAAGGTTTCCCCCCTGAGGTCAAGTTGGAAAACCCCAAATAGCACTTTTCCTCTGGAAAACAGTTTAGAGATAAAAGGGGAAGGGGATTGATATTTACAGTGATCTTATTAAAAAGACGATTTCAATACACGGCCCCCAAAAAAACCCCTCCTTTTTGGCCACCCAAAAAGGGAAAAACCCGGGCCCCAAAGGGGGGAAAGGGGGGGTCTATAGACCTTCCAAAAAAACCCTTTTATATAAGATGCCTAGCTTTGTTGGGCAGACAAAATTAAAAAGGGGCCTTTAGGAAATTTACCCCCAGGGGACTAATTCAATAGCCAATATAGCTCCTGTGGGGGGGGGGGGGCAAGGATGCAGATTTTTTTTACTAAAAAACATCCGAAAAATAGTCAAAATTTAAAGGGAAACATCCCAGACTGGGGGGAGGCAAAAAAACGGGGTGTCAGGGATTAACCTTTTGGAGCCCCCAAAGGGCACAGACCAGACTTCCCCAAATTTTTAAAAAGGGGTTATGAGACTGTAAAACCCAAAGGGGAAAAACCCCCTCAAAAATGTCTTTCAGATTTTTCAAACACCGAAATTTGGGAAAATTCCGGGATCTGGTTAACCCTCATTTTCCCTGGGGAGAAAAAAGGGGAAATTTTTCTCCCCCAAAGGGGAGAATCAATGCCCGTGGGGAATAGACTTCTGCGGGGGGATGGGGGGAAAACCAAAATGTTTAAAAGCAAAATCCCATCAGGCTAATAGCTTTTCCTGAAATCAACAAAACCCCGGGGGAAAAAAATTGTGGACAGGGAGAAAAACGGGAACATCAACGAATTTAGCAAAAACCCCCCCAAGCAATGAGCGTGAAAAAACCTTCCCGTTAGGAAAAAAAAAATTTTAGCAAAAAAAGCCCCCCACAGTAGAAAATACCCATTGCGTTTTAAAAAATCTTTGCGCTGTCCCCCCAAAAAACCCCCCATCACACTGCATGGGCTCAGAAGCTGGCTAAAAAGGCAACATATCTCAGCCCCTCTGCGCTCCCCAAAACGTTAAAAATTAAAAATTTCCCAAGGGAATGCCCCCCTTGAGACCGAGGAGCGGGAAAACCCCCCATAACATTTTTTTCTTTTCTTGACGGCCCCTTCAAAAAGGGCTCCCCAAAGCATCATCATCCTTTGGGGTCGGTCCCCATTTTCGGATTTTCGGGACAGTAAAAACCAGCTTTTCTTCAAGCCCCCTTTTTTTAAACCCCCAACAAGGTTTTTTAGCTTGATCAGTGAATTAGTTCATTTTACAAAAACCCCGACCTTAAAAAATACATAAATTATCTTTTAAAAACGGACCCCCCTGTCGGGGAAAAAAAGGCCCAATCCTGGGGTCCCCCCCGCAGGAGAGAGAGGGACAATTTGAACCTGCTGTGCTGCTTCCCCCGGGGAAATTTTGGTTTTTAAGGGGAAAAAAAAATTACAGTTTTTTTTTAAATTTTAGAAATTTACCCCCACCCCCCAAAAAAAAATCTGCATAGGAACCCTAGGTTCCCCAACCGGCAACCTAGCAAAAGGGGGAGAAAAACCCCCAACCTCTGGAAAAAGCGATCCACACGGCCAACAACTGTGCAAGCTCCATTGAGAAAAAAAAAAACCTCCTCAGCCCAAGAAAAAGGGGGAAAAAAAGCAAAAAAAAAGGAAAAAAAAAAAACCCCCGACAATCTGATTTTTTTTTCTTTCCCCAATATTTTTCCTTCTGGGGTTTTACCATAAAATTTTTTATTTTTTGGGCCCGGGGTGTAACTTTTGTTTTTGGGTTTAGTAGGAAAAAAAGGGCAAATAGGCAATACACCGAGAGGCAAACCCTTTTTGAATTCCAGAAACCTGAACAACCAAAAAACTAGAGGTGCCGGGGGGGGGTTCTACGTTGACCCTAGACCCCTCGTCACACCCTGGAATAACACAAAAAAAGGGGAAAAAGGGAAAAACTACCCCCCCCGGAGACCCCCCCAAAGAAAATAGGCCCCCCCCAACTTTTATGGGGTTAGCAAGAAAAAGCACGGACACGGGACAAAAATTTAAAAATAGCAAAGGGGGGGGGCCCCCAATCTGTCTAGACAGAAAAGTACGGAAACGATTCTCACTGCCCCCCAAAAAAAAACCCCCCCAAAAAATTTTCCCAACCTTCGGGTTGAAAAAACCCCCTGAATCACACGATCTTACCCCCTTTAATCAATCCGGGTGTAACAAAACTAAGTTGCCCCCAAATAAAAAAAGGGGGAAAAAAAAAAAAAAAAAAACAAATAACAAGGCTTCAGATAAACTGGGGGGGAGCACCCCCCCCAGGGGGGGGCCCGGGCGACCCCCCCAGAATGCAGGGAACTATGCAAAAAAAAGCACAAAAAAAAAAGAAAATATTTTAAAATTAAAGCAAAAGGGGCAGGCAAGACTCAGCAAATTTCCCAAAATTGACCAGGAACCACAATTGAGCAAAAAACATTGATCCCGGAAACCCCAAAATGGGGGGGGAACCCCCCTTTTAATCAGACCCCCAGTGATCCAGATTGCCATTCCCCGTTTTTGGGGTTTTTAAAATGTCTGAACCCCAGAGGGGCCTTTCAGAAACCATCTGTACACATTAATAACAAGGGATGTGTTGCATTTCAGAGTTTTTTTTTTGAGGTGCAATATAGAGGCATGTTTGTGTGCAGGGGGGGGGGGTTTTAATAGGGTTTTTGGGGGGGTCCCCTTTAAAAAGATGAAGATGTAAAAATAAAAAAAATTTTGGGGTTAGAGGAGTGTTTGTTTATGCCCCCCCTGGATTTTTGGGGGAAAAAAGGGGTTAGGGGGCCCCCCTCTTAAGAGGGCCGCTGGGGGTTTTTGGTGATGCAGAAACTGTTACAGTCTCAGGGGGGAACTAGGGCCCCCGGCCTTATGGGTGTTTTAAAAATGTGTTTGGGGTTTGTAGTACAGGGCAGATTTTGCAGTAAATAAATCTGAGGTCACAGGGGGGTATTTTTCCCCTTTTCCTTTACTGGATGTATTGAGGGTGAGACCGGGGCCGGGGTTCAGATGAAAAAGGAGGTCCGGGCACCTGAAGAACTTAGGTCCAAAAACCCCGGTGGGGGAAAGGGGGCCCCTTTTGCACTGCTCTCCCCGGGGGAAAACTTTGCTCCCCAAGCTATGCTCAGCCCCCGTTCCTTATTGTTCCTCAGTTTTTGACGTTTTTGGAGGCAGCTTGAGCCAAAATTTAAAAGGGGTCGCTCCTTCGTGGGCACGGGCTTTGGTCTGCTGCTTTCTTCAGGGTATGGGGGGTCAGGGACCTGCGTCCCTCCCCTCGGGTTAGCTGGGGGGCGTTGTACCCCCCCGCCCGGGCCCCCGGGGTCCACTTTTCCTAGCACTGGCCTGGGTTTTGGCTTGATTACAGCTCATTTTCCCGTTTTCCCCAAAATTCCCCCTCTGAATTTTTTCCACTCTTTCACTCTCTATGTTGAGATGGTCCTCTCTGCTTTTTTCCCTAAAAAGACCTCACGGGGACTCCCTTTAACCCCCCCCTCCGGCCCCAAAATTAAAAGGGGGGGAAAACCCCTGAAACCAGGTTTGAGCTCCCCCTTTTTGGGGGCGGGGTTTTTTGGGGAAAATTTTGCATGTTGTTTAAAAAGGCCGGGGATCCCCCCTTTCTTTCGGAATGTTTACCACCAGGAGGGGGCAACCCCCTGGGCTTTTTCCTGGGGTCCATAGGGCATATTTTTGGGGGGTTTTGGGTTTTCAATTAAGGGGATGTGTTGTGGCGGGGTAGGGGGTGCAACATAAGGGGCAGGGGTTTGGCGGGGTTTTGGGGGAAAAATTTTTAATAAAAAGCGTTTTTGTTCGGGGTTTTGGGGGGGAAATAAAGGGGGGGACATGTTGGGGGGGGGTCGGGGGGGAAATAAGGGGGAAAAGCATTATTTTTTGGGGCTGGGGGTGAAAATATAAGGGACATGTGTTGTTGAAGGGTTGGGGTACAATTTTGAGTGAGCATATGTTCTAAGTGGGTTGGGGTGCAAAAAAATGTTGCAGTATCAATTCAAAAAAATTTTCCCACTGTGCCCCCCCCTTCAAAAAACAATGTTCATTTTTTGAAAAATTTTTGAATCCGCTCCCCATGGAAATCGGGATTTTGAGCTCACTCCAGCTCCTTCATTTTGGGGTTGGCGTCACTTTTTGCGCGGGGGAAAATTTTGCAAAAAACGATGTTGTCACACTTGCGAGTGTGATGTGAAAAAACACCACGAGACTCCCCCCTAAATTTACCTAAATCGGGAGCTGGGGCTTCATGTATTTCCAGCAGCCGAAACCCCCGGGGTCGAGTGCCGGGGGAAAGGGTGGGGGTTGATGCAGAAACTTTTGTGAGTTTCTCGATCACACTCGCAAGGTGCCCCGGGGTTTTTTTATTTTGGGGATTTTTTTTTAACTTTTAAAATTTTTGGTTTTTAGAAATTTTTGGGGAACAGTGAAGGGGGAAACAGTGTAACAAAAAAATGCTGTTTTTTACTGCTAAATTTTTGGGGAAAGGCATGAACTTTAACTAAATTAAAAAAACCCAAGTGCCTTTTCGGATTTTTTTTTTTTTTAAAATTTTAATTTTTTTTTAAGCTGTTTAATAAAAACCCCTTTTAAAAACCCTTTTTTTCTTTTATCGTTCAGCCCAGGAGTATTTTTTTCCTGGGGAAAAAAAATACAAAATTTAAATTTTCCCCAGAGAATTTTTAAATTTTGTTTTTCGTGTACGATTTAAAAATTTCCCCCCGGGAACCTTTTTACTGTAGTAAGAAAGGGGTTATTAGTGTCAGTGGGAAAAGGGGTTTGTAGAAAACTAAACTTTTTTTCCCAATCTTTTTGGGTTGCTTCCATGAAAACAATTTTGGGGGCAAAGGTTAATCGCATGTGCATTTGAGAGGGAAAAAAACCCCTTTTTACACAATTTTAAATATGTTGGCGAAAAAGTTTTCTGCAAAAAATCGGCTAGGGCCGATTTGCTTATTGGGCCCTTTTGAAATTTTGTTTGATATTTTGTTTTTATCAAAACCCCGGGAAACGTTTGTCCTGTCATGTGAGGTCCGTCGGTCGGGGTTTTGTCAGGGTCAGCGGCACTTCCGGGGGGGAAAATTCCCCCGGGGTCACGCCCCGGGGCTGCCCTTTATGGCCCCCCTTTTCTTCCCCGGGGGGTTTACATGCTTTTTTTCGCGATAATGCAGGACTGCAGGGTAACCCGGCCGTTTAAAACCGTCCCTTTTTACGTCCCCGCCGGGGAAGCAGGAAAAAAGCTGTGCTCCCCGGGGGTACGGCTCTGCCTGTATTCTGATGTGCAGGCTGGACGTCGTGGGACACCGTTACTTTTGGACTGCGTTGGGCAGGTGGTTTTTAAAAAATTTTTTTTTTTTCTTTTTTTCAGGGGTCGATGGCGTCGAGGAGAGACGTAATAAAAATAATGAAAACTGTGTTTTTTTTTTTTTTAAAAATTTAAAAAAAAAAATTTTTTAAAAAAATTCACCCCCCCCCGGGGTTTTTTAAAAAATTTAACTATTTTCATACAGGGACCCGTCCGGGGGGTTTTTTTAAAATTTTTTTGGGAGGGGTTTCCGGTACCACCGGTACTTTCTATTTTGCCCCAAAAAACCGAGGCACCCCAAAGGCCACCCGGACCCCCTGAGCGTGTGGCTGTACAGTCAAATCGGACCCGCTATTTTGGGCTGTGTGGGGGCCCCCCCTTTCATCTCCCTCCGGGTCTGGAACCTTGGGCCCGGGTCTGACGAACCCAGGGGGGGGCCCCCCAGGCCCCCGGGGGGGGGGCCAGCATTCTTATCATGTCCCCAGCTGGGGTGCTGAGGAACCACTGAGGGGGGCTTTTGGGGGTTTTTTGGCTGGGGTGGGAAATTTTGCAGAGCCTGGATTGGGAAGGGTGAAGGGTCCGGGGGGCTCACGGGTTTCCCCGCCTCGGGGGGGTAGGGGGCGCCCCCGGTAACTTTTTGGGGGTTTCCCCCCTTGTCCCCAGTGTCGGGTGTAATCCCCAAAATTCCCCCGGAAAAAGTTTCCCCCAGGGTGCCCCTTTGGGGGGGGACCCCCCACGTCCGCCGGTTAAAAAAAACTTCTAAAAAAAAGTCCAGGCTCCTGGTAAAACCCCCCCCCCTTTAAATTTTTTAAAACTCCGTTTCTGACCCTTCCCGGTCCCTCAGGGTTCCTTTTTCCTTTCTCATCCGGCCTTTCTCCCCCGGCCCTTTTCCAGCTATTTGGGGGGAAGTTTTTTTGGGTTTTTCCCCCCGCTCCTTTTCGTCGTTCCCGCTCCCAAAAGTCTCCACTTTCCCTGACGCCGGTTTTTTTAAAGCTCCCCCCCCTTCCATGTCTCCACCATAAAAACCCCGCTTACAAAGGGGGTTTGCGGCAGTCCCCCGGCCCCCCCCAGTCCCCGGCAGCGCTCACCTCGGAGGAACAGCCGCTTGGAACAAAAGACGTCGGGGGGGTCCCTTTGAAAAGGTAGAAACCCTTTGGGGCCTGGCGGGGCCCCCTCCTGGGAAAGGGGGTCGCTTTTCTGTTCAGGACGGGGGGGAAAAACGGGATTGGGGTGCTGCCCGGGGGGAAATTTTTTGCCAACGGGTGCCTCCATGCGACAACCAAAAACCCGGGGGACATTGCAAGGGTCCCCCACTAGAAGGGTGCCTCACCTTCCCCGGGTTTAGACACTTTAGGGAAGAGGGATTGGGGCCGCTCCAAAAATTTTTTTTTTGGGGGGGCCAGCTGCTTCCATCCCGGCGACTCCCCCCGGTGCCCCCGGGGGGCCCGGGGCCCCCTTTTGGGGATCCTCCCCCTTTTTGCGCGTGGAGGGGTTTCCCCCGGGGGGGGCCCAAAAGGGGGTTTTTCCCCCGGGGGGGGGGGCGTTCCGTGGGGGGAGAGCTTGGCTGCTCCATCCCTTTTACAAAACCGGGCGTGTCCATTTGCCATCTCGCCAATCACATGTGTCCCTTACATCTGGAGAGGGCCCCCCCTTTTGTAGGGGCGGGACCTTCGTGGTTTTTTTTTCCCCCATTGAGGAGGAGGGGGGGGGAAAAAGAAGAGCTGTGGGGCCCCCATTTACATTTAGTACCTTTAGAGCCATCTTTTCGCGTCACCCGAGTGATTACACCTGAAAGACCCCTTCTTCTTCACCAGTGGGCCCC
>JARQOD010012944.1:0-17708 GCA_033576555.1 Oophaga sylvatica | reverse complement strand
GTGAGGGGCCCACGTGCAGATGCCTACAGACAGCGTTGCATGCAGACCCAAACGCAGCGTCACCTGCACCACACACCCCCTTTCCCCCAAGCTTTTAAAAACAACACGCAGGCAAAGGTGTCTGGGAATACAGACAGGGAGCTCGCTTAGTCTGGACAAGGAGTCCAGGCACAAGAAGGAGTCTCCAGGAGTATGAGCTGTCTCAGTCTGGGCGCTCGATGTACCCCGGACACAGGAGTAGTCTCTGTGAGAATCCATGCGGATAGCTGCTGAATAGGAGGGGAGCTCTCTCAAGTCTGGACGTTGAAGGTGCCTTCAGACACAAGGAGGAGACTCTGTGAAACTCCATGCTGGTAAATGCTGAACATATGTGTTGTTTTGGCCCAGGCTGTTAGAGTCTGGTCCCAGGTAGATAGGGAAATCTATCTAAGTGTAGTAAGTGGCTGGACAAGCCCAGGTCTTATGTTTATGATTTGGTTTTGATTATGTTCTGTTTGCTGTAGACTTTAATAAAACTGGTTGCGGCCAGTTTTTACCAGAACTGCTGTCTGTGAATGAACTGTTTCCGTGCCACTCCGTCTACCCGGACGGCGATCCCAGAGCTATATCCCCTGAAAAGCTTACAAGTGTTTGCAACCAATGTATTGGATACGGATGGAAGCGCGTCACACTAAAATTTAAATTGCATGGAGCAGCAATAATTACACTGAAGAAAAAAAAAGAGTCTGTGAGTGACACGTGCAGATGCCTACAGACAGCGTTGCATGCAGAGCAAACTGCAGCGTCACCTGCACTCACACACACCTTGCAGAGCTGTTAAAACAACACTGCAGGCAAAAGGAAGCTTTACACAGCGGTTGGTGCTAGCCTGCCTAAAGCACAGTACACTAAATCGCAATCTCTAACTGTCCCTCAGAGTCAGCACAGCAGCGTTCTGTCCCTTACTGAATTCACAGCACAGTGACGCTAAAATGGCGGCGGCGCCTTTTATAGTGCATTCTGACATCATTTCAGCATCCAATCACAGCCATGCCATTAGTTAACATGACCGCAGCAGTACAGGATGTGCCCACACTTCTTAGGATTCCTCATTGGCTGACTAAAATCACATTGCCTCTCAAAGAATTATGGGAACTTCCGATTCCGGTATACGATATATGGAAAATATCGAAACTAAGTATCGAAAGGCCGAAACAGCTAATATCGGCCGATACCCGATACTTGCGGTATCATATCGCTCAACACTAATCATTACTATTAAAAGTTTTTCTTTTTAACCATTTCATTCTACGCTGGATATTTTTCTCTTTTTCTCTACATGATGAGAACATTATACTGATTCTGTACAAATCCCTGGTTACACCGCACATGGAGTACTGTGTACAGTTTTGGGCACCGATGCTCAGGAAGGATATAATGGAACTAGAGCGAGTACAAAGGAGGGCAACAAAATTAGTAAAGGTCATGGGGAACTACAATACCCAGAGAGATTAGCAAAATTAGAATTATTTAGTCTAGAAAAAAGACGACTGAGGGGCGATCTAATAACCATGTATAAGTATATAAGGGGACAATACGAATACCTTTCCGAGGATCTGTTTATACCAAGGAAGGTATCGGTCACAAGGGGGCATTCTCTGCGTCTGGAGGAGAGAAGGTTTTTCCACCAACATAGAAGAGGATTCTTTACTGTTAGTCCAGTGACAATCTGGAATTCCTTGCCTGAATAGGTGGTGATGGCAAACTCAGTCGAGGGGTTCAAGAGAGGCCTGTATGTCTTCCTGGAGCGTAATAATATTGTATCTTACAATTATAAGGTTCTTTACAAGACGTAGATCTGGGGATTTATTCTGACAGAATATAGGCTGAACTGGATGGACACATGTCTTTTTTCAGCCTTGCTAACTATGTTACTGTGGCGCCCTGAGGGTCCAGTCGCCACAGAGATGTTGCATCGCACCCAGCGGTGTGACACCTGACTTTCAGGTAAGGAGGAAACACCCCATTGACTCCAACCACTGCACTCAACAGTACACTATGCCAGCTGAGTGTAGGCGGACCCAATGGGATGGTCTAGCTCAGGTTGGTTAGAATAGGGTGTGCTAGTTGGATGGGAGGGGTCGAGGCAGCCTTATGCTGCGTGAGGTAAATTTGAATTTCAGTTGGAGACAGGCGGCCAGCCTGAGTACTGGCTGGTCCTGCAGCTCTCTGAGTTTACCTCAGAGAGCCTTGCTGAGAGAAATGAAGGGGTCTGGGTCGGTACAGCAATTGATGCTGTCCCCTATCCTCACTGGAGGAAGGACCAGGCAACACATCGGGGAGACGGTTCCCAGGCTAGTGGGTCAGTTCAGCGCCATTAGCAAACACCGCATCTAGTGGGACTCTTCAAGAGCCACTAGCTACCATAATCTCGTCCGGAGGCAGCTTAGTGGTCAAGTATGTCCAGGTTTCCGTCGGTGTCTCGGTCTCCGTGAGGAGGAGCTGATCAACCGGGGCATCGGGCTGCACCTGCAAACTGAAACGGCCTAACACTGCTTCGCTGAGGGCTCTGTGGTAGGGAGGTGCAGGTAGAAGAAAGGAGTATTGCACAAGTGCCAGAAAGGAACATAAAAGGGAGTCATTGGAAGTGTGACCAATTTATCTGAGAGATACTGGACTACTCACTGGAAGGACACAGTGCCCGGCTGGACTCTGTAAAGCGCTTAACAGACTGTGAGTAAACCCTTGAAACTGCATAAGAACTGTCTCCTGCTTCATTACTACGTCGCATACTCCACTCTGCTACATCACCTTGCACCATTGCTCTTCATCTTACATCTATCTACCCTGGGAGGACACAGTCTTACCTGTAGAAGACTCATCATCTAGCTGCATATACCATCCCTTCCAGAGGACCTATACAGCAGCGCTGGTCACCCTGACCAGATACTACAGGTGGCGTCACAACAACTTACACGAACATTTATTTAATCCCCTGTAAATATCCCACATTAAGGTGAGCGCCCAGGGCACAGACCGAGCTGGCTACCCGTGACATCCCCCATAGACTTTCATGGGCTCGGTGCCGAGTATCCCATAGCCCTGGTATTTACCTGCGCTTCACATTTTGGCGTCACGAACAGGATTCTGAAGCTCGTGAAACGCGAGTCCTGTGTGCCTAATTTGAACTGTTTTTGTGCTTGAGAACTGCCAAAAATCATCAGAGACTGTATTGCCATTTTTGAAAAACAACAACCGCCATTTTATTGCCATATTCGCGCCCTGAGGCGCTGGTGAAGAAGGTGGGCGTGCCTTCGTGGGCGTATCCCCCCCAGTGGCGCGAAAACGATGACCGCCCAGTCTAAATGCTATTGCAGTCGGAGATCATGCCCAATAGCCCTGGAGTTCCGCCTCCTCATCCTCCTAAGTGGGCGGAAAAGACCACAAAGGTCCCGCCCCTCTACAAAAGATGGGGCCTCTCTTGATGCTAATGACACTTGTGACTTGGCAGAGATGGCGAACGGATGTGAGCAGATGTGGGAAGGGATGGAGGAGCCAGAGCTCTCCCCCCACGGAAGCGACCTGATCGCCACAGAGCCACCAGTGGGCACCCGGCCTGGAAACCCTCCTACGCTGGAAGAAGCGGAGGATACCCTGAGAGATCTGGCCTGGCACCGGGAGGAGGTCGCCAGGATGGAGGCGAGCTGGCGGTCTCTAAAGCTACACTTAGAGCGGCGACAATCCATCTTACCTCCAGCAGTGTCTGTGCCGGACGGAGAGGCACCCGTTCAAGTGGAGGAAGCCGCGCAAGCACCCCAGCCTTTGCAGCCAGATCCAGTTGCCAGAGCCGAGGAAGAGGTTCCAGTCCCTTCCGGGGACGCCGCCACAGCATGTCAGTCTCCGCTGCCTGTAACCGTCACCGATCCGGAGAAGGCGACACCCGGCCTCGAGGAGGAGGCCACACAGGTCCCAGAGCCTTACTTGACCACACCGGAGTCCCCGCCATTATCATCAGTACTGGAGCCGGCTGCATCTGCTTCAAACGAGCACCGCCAGGCCTGGTGGGCGCCGGAGAAGCTGCAACAACATGCAAGCTGCGAGCAGCTTTACGATAGCGGGCATCTGGAGGTGCTCGTGGAAGAAAATTATAATCAGCACCAGGAGGAAGAATGGAGACGCCGGGAACGAGAAGCAGAGCGGCAGAGGGAACAGAGAGAGTCCCAGCGACTCCGGCAGCGTCAGCAGGAGCAGGACCTGGCGGACAAAAATAAGATGCCAAAGGACAAAGGTACGCTGAGGGAGCCACGGCGTAAGGGGGTAGTCAGGGATTTCAAATTAAAAGGCGGTTGGGGCTTCATCCAGGAGCCCGGAGTATACCTTGAAATTTTTGTAAACCGCCGGGATGTAGAGGCCCAATTGCCAGAAGGACACCCGGGGAGGGACCTGTTGGTAGGAGACCTAGTTACGTACACCCGACACTGGGGTTACAAGGGGTGGTATGCCCTAAATGTTAACCGGTGTGACCCCTCTCCGCCAGTAAGCAGGGGATTCAGTATGCCCTCAGCAACCCAGTCCTCCCCCGACCATGCCTCTGCCAGTACACCAGCCCCACGCCGCACATCTCTTCCGACTCCCTCAGCGGCCTCCTCAGCAATCCCAGCAAGGGAAGTACTACAAATAAAAGGCCCATACCCGGTACCCGTTAGGCCCCAGGGGTCCGTACAGTTCGGGACATTGGGATCCAGACCCGTCAGGAAACAAGTGAGGTGGACGTCCAGACTCATATAGCGGGCCATGATCTGACCGTACAGGCCACCCGACGTCATCAGGTCCGGGTGAGCCCTGGAGTGACAGATGTTTGGGAAGCTCCGGTCGAGTACCAGATGGTACCTGGCACTCCACCCAGCCAAGAATAATTAGGAAACCCGGACAGGGTCATTGCGTGTAAATAGTTGAAATATTGCTGCACCTGGACAGGTGAATGTTCAAGAATTTGATAAAAAGTTCCATAAGTATTTATTGAAAGAACCCTGGTTGGGCAATAGTATTAATATAAATTGTGTCTGAAGTGAACTTAGAAGCCATGAACTGTGCTGGCTCACAAACTGTGATATGTAAATAGTTGGCACTTTGGTGCTCCATCTTGGTTTTACACAAAGCCTTATCGTGCACTAATTGCAACTACCTCAGAAGTTAAAAACCCGTTTGGTGTGGCCGAAAGTGAGGACTGCCAAAGGAATGTCTTGCAGCCCACCCAAGACCACCGTTGGAAGTTTGGAGCGGGTCCTCCACAAGCACTAAATAGGATACTGTGAAGTTACCCCGTTGGGGGTAGTCCTAAGAAGTCTCAGTGAACTTCGACAGAACCATTATTTATACTTTTTAATGTTATTATTAAAAATGTTATTTATGCAACGTTAGCCTGAAGTGCCTCCCATAAAGGGAAGATGCGTTTTGATATTGCCTTTCTAATGTTGAATGCATTCATAAAATTTTTGTATGTTTCTTGTATAACATCTCTACTCTTTTACAGCCCGGGAGTGCTGTGTTTAACCAGGGGGGAATGTGGCGCCCTGAGGGTCCAGTCGCCACAGAGATGTTGCATCGCACCCAGCGGTGTGACACCTGACTCTCAGGTAAGGAGGAAACACCCCATTGACTCCAACCACTGCATTCAACAGTACACTATGCCAGCTGAGTGTAGGCGGACCCAATGGGATGGTCTAGCTCAGGTTGGTTAGAATAGGGTGTGGCTAGTTGGATGGGAGGGGTCGAGGCAGCCTTATGCTGCGTGAGGTAAATTTGAATTTCAGTTGGAGACAGGCAGCCAGCCTGAGTACTGGCTGGTCCTGCAGCTCTCTGAGTTTACCTCAGAGAGCCTTGCTGAGAGAAATGAAGGGGTCCGGGTCGGTACAGCAATTGACGCTGTCCCCCATCCTCACTGGAGGAAGGACCAGGCAACACATCGGGGAGACGGTTCCCAGGCTAGTGGGTCAGTTCAGCGCCATTAGCAAACACCGCATCTAGTGGGACTCTTCAAGAGCCACTAGCTACCATAATCTCGTCCGGAGGCAGCTTAGTGGTCAAGTACGTCCAGGTTTCCTTCGGTGTCTCGGTCTCCGTGAGGAGGAGCTGATCAACCGGGGCATCGGGCTGCACCTGCAAACTGAAACGGCCTAACACTGCTTCGCTGAGGGCTCTGTGGTAGGGAGGTGCAGGTAGAAGAAAGGAGTATTGCACAAGTGCCAGAAAGGAACATAAAAGGGAGTCATTGGAAGTGTGACCAATTTATCTGAGAGATACTGGACTACTCACTGGAAGGACACAGTGCCCGGCTGGACTCTGTAAAGCGCTTAACAGACTGTGAGTAAACCCTTGAAACTGCATAAGAACTGTCTTCTGCTTCATTACTACGTCGCATACTCCACTCTGCTACATCACCTAGCACCATTGCTCTTCATCTTACATCTATCTACCCTGGGAGGACACAGTCTTACCTGTAGAAGACTCATCATCTAGCTGCATATACCATCCCTTCCAGAGGACCTATACAGCAGCGCTGGTCACCCTGACCAGATACTACAGGTGGCGTCACGACAACTTACACGAACATTTATTTAATCCCCTGTAAATATCCCACATTAAGGTGAGCGCCCAGGGCACGGAGCGAGCTGGCTACCCGTGACATCCCCCATAGACTTTCATGGGCTCGGTGCCGAGTATCCCATAGCCCTGGTATTTACCTGCGCTTCACATTACTATGTTACAGTAAGCGTTCCTCATAGGACATGGTTTGCAGACCGGTCACCGGTCACAGTCTTTTTTAAAATGTGGTGCCCAAAACTGGAAACATTATTCCAGATGAGGTCTCACCAAAGAGGAGTATAGGGCAATGTTAATACATCCCAGAATTGTATTTGCATTTTTTGCTGCTGCATCACACTGTTGACTCATGTTCAGTCTGTGATCTATTAGTATACCCAGGTCTTTTTCACATGTGCTGTTGCTTAGCTCTATTCCTCCAATTCTGTATATGCTTTTTTCATTTTTATTGCCCAGATGTAGTACTTTGCATTTTTCCCTGTTAAAAACCATTCTGTTAGTTGCTGCCCACTGCTCCAGTTTATTTATATCTTTTTGAATCCTCTCTCTTCTCTAGTATTAGCTATCCCTCCTAGCTTTGTGTCATCAGCAAATTTATTCAGTTTACCCTCAATTCCTTCATATAAATCATTGATAAAAATGTTGAACAATACAGGACCCAGGACAGAGCCCCTGTAATCTAATTTTTTGCCTAGTATCTCACCATTGCTTAGTATCTTAAGCCTGGGTCTCACATAACGATACACCAGCGATCCCGACAACGATATGCACTTGTCAGGATCGCTGGTGTATCGCTACATGATCGCTGCTGAGCTGCCAAACAGGCAGCTCAGGCAGCGATCAGTACAAGCGACACTGCGGGTAACATCGCTTAGTTACCCGCAGTGTACGTTGGATACCAGCGCCCTGATGCAGGGAGCTGGTAACCAAGGTACACATCGGGTTTCCAGGCGCTGCACGGTGCCTGGAAACCCGCTGTGTACCTTGGTTACCAGCCCCCTGCATCAGGGCGCTGGTATCCAAGGTACACAGTGGGTTTCTAGGCACAGCCCCGCGCCTGGAAAACCGCTGTGTACCTTGGTTACCAGCGGATCGCTGGTCTCCCGCCTGTCACACGCAGCGATGCGTGCCTGTCAGCGGGAGACCAGCGATCAAAAAAATGTCCAGGACATTCAGCGACGATCAGCGATACCCGGCAGGGGGGCTGATCGTCGCTGAATGTCACACACAGCGATATCGCTGGTGAGCTCGGTGCTGCGTCACAAAACTAGTGACTCAGCAGCGATCTCGCTAGCGAGATCGCTGTGTGAGACGGGGGCTTTACTTCTTGTCTAGTATCTCGCCTATTGTCTAGTATATCACTTATAACCTAGTATCTCACCTCTTATCCAGTATCTAACTCTTGTATAGTATCTCGCCTATTGTCTAGTATCTTACCTCTTGTATAGTATTCTAGTATCTCACCTCTTGTCTAGTATCTTACCTCTTTTCTAGTATCTCCCCTCTTGTCTAGTATATCATATATTGTCTAGTATCTCACCTCTTGTCTATTATCTCCCCTCTTGTACACTATCTCATCTCCTGTCTAGTATCTCCCCTCTTGTCAAGTATCTGATTTCTTGCCTAGTATCTTACTTCTTGTCTAGTATCTCAACTCTTGTCTAGTATCTCACCTCTTTTGCAGTATCTCACCTCTTGTCTAGTATTCTAGTATCTAAACCTCTTGTCCAGTATCTCTCCTCTTGTCTAGTATCTCACCTCTTGTCTAGTATCTCTCCTCTTGTCTAGTTTCTTAACTCTTGCCTAGTGTGTAGACATGGTGGGTCACTGGGTGCCCCGGTCTACTAGCCGAACCAGGGATCCGGCCGAACGCTCGCTCTCCTTTCCCTGTGAGCATAACACTACTTAAAGTGTTAAGGTAAAACAGTGTGGCAATACTTTATTGATCCACAAAACAGGCAAATAACACAGAGAATAGTTCCAGCAAAATACCCAAGATGGTGCAAATTACAGAGTCTCACCCTTCCGCTGATTCGCCTGGGATAAGAGCAGCTGTGACTTCAGGACTACGAGAGCTAACTACCCCACCTGTGGCACACACACACAGAAGAGGTAATGACAAGCTTAGGAAGATGACAGTCCATTCAGGTGCAAGGCCAGTTGATCAGATGGTCACAACCTGGCTACTCTAAATGTATCTATGGTTCAGCGATGGTCAATGGAGCAGATCTACATTCTTTCAGCCGGGGCTCTAAGCTGGCATCCCATATAATAACAAATCTGTGTCCCCCCGTGATAGAGCCATGATGTCTTGGCTGCTGTCTTTTAGAGAGTCTCTGGTTCTTTGGATGTCTGGATCTCTTGGCTTTCTTGATGTCTGCAGGTATGTGTGTATATGGAGGTATCTATCCTTTTTATAGTTAACAACTGTCCTCCATCCAGCATTCACAGGTAAAGGGGAAGAATGGTGATGAGACCAGCTCCTCGCATTGTTTGATTATGTAGTTTATTTGCATAGTTTTTCCTCCTCTGTTTTGCAAGTCAACAAACTACTTGGCCTGGACAATGTGTAGTTAGCGTATCAGCATACATCATTGTTCAATGACCCTGTATCACTTTCTTGCAAAGATAGTAGAAAATAATGTGTAGGAGCAAATATAAGATGCAAAACATTAGCCATTCATACATTTTAGAAAAGACAATTTAACCTTCAAGAAGTATAAACATTTCAGACTCTTGACCAACATGAAATAAGCACATAAATTCAAAAAGTCAACATATAGATAAAAGTCTATTCCTTCTGGCTTGCTAAAAATAGACATTTGGTTAATTAAGATAAAATTCTGTGTAGTCACATCTAGTATCTCACCTCTTGTCTAGTATCGCACCTCTTTCCCCCATCTATTTTGAGACTTGCTGGCATTATTTACTTATAACTGGATATGATGTATATTCATTGTTTTTATTCTAGGTTGTGCTAATCTGCTAATGGCAACAGTGTGAATATGCGCCTACAGATTGCACTTACATCAACAGGTGTACTCGCCTACGTTTTTGGTTTTGTGTAACTATCAGGTTTACACCTTCATTGAGATACTAAAACACTACACTTGCTTGCCTCACTTAGAAAAAAAACAGTTTCAAGTTACAGTGAAACTGTCAGCAGGATTGTGCTCAGTAAACTACAGACACTGTCAGGTTGGTGCTGTTATACTGACTAAAATGATACGTTGGTTGATCAAATCTGTCATGTGGTTGTTTAATCTTTATTTGCAGTTTTCAGTTAATGAGAATCTCGTGCTTCGGGTGGCGGATCTTTATGTGGTAGTCTGCATATATATCCCTATGGCTTATGACAGGTCACTGATCCCTCATTGACCTGCCCCCTATTTTACATACTGAATATAATATGGTTTGAAAAAAAAATTCATAATCATCAGTCTGGCGCCGGTGGCGTCTACGCTGTAGCCTGACACCGTGGATAAATTCCACGCCTCCTGATGAAACCGAAGGCAATGAAATGCGCGTGGAGGCTCGCGTGGCTCAGAACCCCACATGTGATATACACAATGTCTCAAGATAATACTTTATTACATGCACTTCTTGCCTGAGATTGCTCTGTCCGCAATGGTTTAAACATTTGGACTGTCATTTTGCAGAGCTGACAGCCCATCTGATTATTTAGCTTACTACTGATGTATCCTCTATGAGCCCTTTTTCAGACCTATAGGTCTGGTAATTCTATTTACCATTTACGGACATTTCTTTATTTTTTCATATGGATGAGATTGCTCTGTCCGCAATGGTTTAAACCTCTGGATTGTCACCTTGCAGAGCTGACAGGCTATCTGTCTGCAGCTATTTTTCCTAGGATTCACTTACTATTCAGCTTTCTGTTGATATATCCTTGTTGAGCTCCTTTTTCAGACCTACAGGTCTGGTAACTCCATTTGCCACTTGCGGACATTTCTTTACTTTTTCATATGGATGTGTGATATGAGACACTTGTTTCTTTCAGGTGCATTTATTGGTCATCTATTATTACTATTAGCACTGGCTATTTTTAGCTGCTTTTTGATACCTCACCTTAATACCTTTATGTCTTTTCTGTCTGTTATTTAATGTGTGCAAATAAAATTAATACTGATTTATTCAAAATCCCCTTACTTGTTTGTTTGGATCTTGAGACCAATTATCTTGCTTATTTCCAGCTTAGTCTGAAAAAAAAAAATATTCTTTTGAATTTTTTTTACAATTGGAAATCTTTTTTTCTAATCGGTTTTGTTGTTGAGCCTAGGTGTGTGTCTCGATTGGCCACGTGGACACTGTTTATAGGTTTATAACACTGTTGATAAATTGTCTGTTTTCATTTTATTTAGACATATAGTTTTGTTTAAAAAAAAATTCTTAATCAAAATGGCGCCGTCAATAGATGCTTCCGGCGCAATCTTGATGGAGCCTAACTTTTTCTTTTCTCTACCAAAATGGTGCCGGCAGGTTCCCTTTAAGCACTGCAAGTCTTTGTCTTTCTACAGGGAGTGGTGTTGGGACTTATTTCTCTGCTCCTGCTCTCCTGTCTACCACTTTGTAAACAGTCATAATAGAGAAACAGAAGGTCGTTAGACAATGAATGATGAGAACAATGCTTGCTGGAAAGTGAGGAAGCACCTACTCCATATTGCTGGGAGACTGTTGATGTGGCTGAACCACCTACTGAAAATAAGCAGATGATAAGTTACAGATCATATAAATTGGGAATGTATTTGCACTACAATCAGTTTTAAGTTGTATAGGATAAGAGCAGCAAGACTATGCATTTTTGTAGGTTTTGTGTTTAAAGGACAGCTATGCTTTAATTTAATATATACCGAGATGTATAGAGATGATTATTATTCATACTTTGTTATTAGCCTCGGTAATAACTCTTGTTAAGGTAACACAAGGTGATTTGTTAAAGCTGTCTTGTTCCTAGTCACGATGATGGGGGTGATGTGTCAGATGTCATTATTGTCACGTCACCTTCTTTTGAAGATGGTATAAATAACCTTGAAACAGATGTAAAGCATTTCTTACATCACCATGTTAGTAATTGTTTGCAGTGACTTTTGAACCCCAGCTATTATAATGGGAACACTAAAAATGCCACATCTAGTCATCACTGAATGAAATATTCCAGTTGCGAATCGTTATTCTTTACATAGTGGAATGCATTGAGGGCAATAAAATATGAAAATAATGTAAATCAAAATTAATATCCAACTTCAGGGGAAATGCCTCAAGACAAGGAAATGATGCTCAGTAGTGTGTGTGGCCTCCACGTGCCTGTATGACCTCCCTACAATGCCTGGGCATGCTTCTGATGAGGCACCGGATCTTGTCCAGAGGGATATCCTCCCAGACCTGGATTAACGCATCAGTCAACACCTGGACAGTCTGTGGTGCAATGTGGTGTTGGTGGATGGAACGAGAGACATGATATCCCAGATGTGCTGGATTGGTTTCAGGTCTGGGGAATGGGCAAGCCAGTTCATAGCATCAATGCCTTCATCATGCAGGAACTGCTGACACTTCAGCCACATGAGGCCTAGCACTGCCATGTGTCAGAAGGAACCCAGGTCCCACTGCACCATCATATGGTCTCGCAATGGGTCTGAGGATATCATGTCGGTGCCTAATGGCATTCAGGGTACCTCTGGCTAGCACACAGAGGGCTTTGTGGCCCTCCAAAGAAATGACTCCCAACACCATTACTGACTCACTGACAAACTGGTCATGCTGGAGTATGTTGTAGGCAGCAATCAGTGTTGCTTCATAACTGGACACGTTGAATTCACAGAAGTGTGATTGACTTGGAATTATATTGTGTTGTTTAAGTGTTCCCTTTATTTTTTTGAGCAGTGTATATATATAATATATATATATATATATATATATATAGTGGTGGCCAAAAGTATTGGCACCCCTGCAATTCTGTCAGATAATACTCAGTTTCTTCCTGAAAATGATTGCAAACACAAATTCTTTGGTATTATTATCTTCATTTAATTTGTCTTCAATGAAAAAAAACACAAAAAGAATTGACCTAAAGCCAAATTGGATATAATTCCACACCAAAACTAAAAAAGGGGGTGGACAAAAGTATTGGCACTGTTTGAAAAATCATGTGATGCTTCTCTAATTCGTGTAATCACCAGCACCTGTAACTATCCTGTGGCACCTAACAGGTGTTAGCAATAACTAAATGGGACTTGCAGTCAGTTAACATGGATTAAAGTTGACTCAACCTCTGTCCTGTGTCCTTGTGTGTACCACATTGACCATGGAGAAAAGAAAGAAGACCAAAGAACTGTCTGAGGACTTGAGAAACCAAATTGTGAGGAAGCATGAGCAATCTCAAGGCTACAAGTCCATCTCCAAAGACCTGAATGTTCCTGTGTCTTCCGTGCGCAGTGTCATCAAGAAGTGTAAAGCCCATGACACTGTGGCTAACCTCCCTAGATGTGGAAGGAAAAGAAAAATTGATGACAGATTTCAACGCAGGATTGTGCGGATGGATAAAGAACCTCGACTAACATCCAAACAAGTTCAAGCTGCCCTGCAGTCCGAGGGTACAACAGTGTCAACCCGTAGTATCCGTCGGCGTCTGAATGTAAAGGGACTGTATGGTAGGATACCTAGGAAGACCCCACTTCTTACCCCGAGACATAAAAAAGCCAGGCTGAAAATTGCCACAACTTACCTGAGAAAGCCTAAAACGTTTTGGAAGAATGTTCTCTGGTAAGATGAGGCAAAAGTCGAGCTTTTTGGGAAAAACCATCAACATAGAGTGTACAGGAAAAAAAAAGAGGCATTCAAAGAAAAGAACACGGTCCCTACAGTCAAACATGGCGGAGGTTCCCTGATGTTTTGGGGTTGCTTTGCAGCCTCTGGCACTGGACTGCTTGACCGTGTGCATGTGTCACGCTGTATAGCAGATATATATATGTGATGTCAGTAATCTATATCAAAAGGGCAACATACTATATAACATGCGCATAGATATATTTATAACATAGATTTACC
Organism: Oophaga sylvatica; assembly: GCA_033576555.1. Taxonomy (NCBI): domain Eukaryota; kingdom Metazoa; phylum Chordata; class Amphibia; order Anura; family Dendrobatidae; genus Oophaga; species Oophaga sylvatica. The sequence continues at coordinate 4,064 of JARQOD010012944.1, read as the reverse complement.
TGACAGAATGTCCAGAGGGTCAAAACGGAATCCGTTATACGCTGTCTCCGGCTAGAGGGTGACCGGGGTCTAAGCTGACCCTAAACTGGGGTCCCAACTAATCCCTCAACCTGGAGGTACTGTTAAAGGTACAGAGGTCCAGGCCACCAGCGTAAACCCTGTCTCCTATCAATCCCTGCCAACTGTATTCTAGTCCTAAGAAGGACCCTGAATACCACCAAAGGGAATGAACAGGTAACGGTTAATGAACAGAAAGACAAACAACAAAGACAAGAAATAAAGTAAATAAAGTCTTACATACAACACTCACACACAGTAGAACACCTAAGGTCTCAGAGAAAAACTATAAGCTGTAAGAGTAAAAACAACTAAGGAGCTCTTAGCTTAAATATTCTCAGAACCGATCCAGTCTGCTAAACTACATGAATGCTTTCACCGGCGTCTAACACCCAGACTGGCAGAAATATAAAGGAAACTAATTAGAACATAATCAAAAGCAGCCGGCCGAGGCTGCACCTAGCCTTAGCAAAGAGCTAGGAAAAATTAACTCTCTCATTACCAAAAAACAAAGAAACAGCAGCTCAGCTGTGAGAAGTCAGAATGTGCAATCGCGACGATCTTCATGGCGATGCACCCATGACAGTACCCCCCCTTCTACGAGGGCCTCCGGACCCTCATGACCAGGTCTGTCCGGGTGAGTTGTGTGAAAGGTCCGAACCAATCGATCTGCGTTAACATCAGACGCAGGGACCCACGTCCCTCCTCAGGACAATACCCCCTCCACTGAACTAAGTACTGAAGGGATCGGCGACTGAGACGTGAGTCAATGATTTTCGACCCATGAATTTCCACGTTATCATTGACCACCACTGAAGGAGGTAGAGGTGACGGTATGACTGGTGCCACATACTTTTTAAGTAATGACTTGTGAAACACATTATGATTTTTAAACGTAGGAGGGAGGTCCAGACGAAATGCCACAGGATTAATTATGGAACTGATCCTGTACGGCCCGATGAATCTGGGACCCAACCTCCAGGAGGAAACTTTACGTTTTATATTCCTGGTAGACAACCAAACCAGATCGTTCACCTTCAGATCTAGACCAGAAACTCTCCTCCTATCAGCCATCCGTTTGTAACGGTTCCCCGTAACCTTCAGTCTTAAGCGATCTGGAACTATCAGTCTCCTGGAAGTCCCACAGGGCGTCCCCCTGAGCCCCCAATACCTCCCCCTCAAGCTCAGAGCATACAGCTGACACTACAACTCCCTCCTGAGGAATAGGAACCGGATCATCCGTCTTCCCGGCCCTTGGGAAAGTACGAGATAAGGCATCAGGAAGCAACTTTATTGAGCAGTCATATGCGCGATAAGGAGGAAACTCTTTACACCCCTCCTCTGAGAACATCTCCCCAAAGTCCTCCAGAAAAGGAGACAAAGTCCTAGGCACAACCGCACTGATGACCGTGCTCATGCAGTTATTCTTGCAAAATTCACCCCACTGGCTTATCTTTCTGGATTGCCAATCAATCACTGGGTTATGTTTAGCCAACCAAGGAAGTCCAACACAATAGGAGTAGGTAGACCCTCCAACACATAACAAGACAATTGCTCTTTATGTATTGCCCCTACTCGAAGATCTATGTTATGAACAGCTTGTACCAAGCTACCTTGACCAAGAGGTCTAGAATCAATAGAGAGTATAGGGACCGGTTTGGCCAATACACTCAGTTGCATACCATGCACCTGGGCAAACCGAGCGTCCACCAAATTAGCCCCGGACCCACTATCAAGAAAAACAGAAATCCTCTCAGTTCTAGTACCAATCACCACCTCCGCAGGCACGAGAAACTGAGAGGATTTGGGGACGAAATACACACTCCCAGGTTAACTCCTTGGCTCAAAGAGGTCCGGGATGGACAGCCCCAACAAAATGTCCCTCTCTCCCGCAAAAGAAACACCTTCTAGTCTTGCGGCGCACCGCCGATTCCCTCCTACAAAATGATGTCCCTCCCAACCGCATGGGTTCCTCAGAACAGACCAGGGAACCTCAGTATAAGGGACTTTAGTAGTAGGTGGAGTCATCATGGGGGGCGGAGTTACCTCGCGTCTTCCCCGAAGTCGTCTATCAATGCGAATAGCGAGGGCCATAGCAGCCTCCAGTGATGGAGGAGAATCATACTGAGCCAACACATCTTTTAATTTGTCAGACAACCCTTGACAAAACTGGCTCCTAAGAGCTGGGTCATTCCACTGAGTATCTGTTGCCCATCTACGGAACTCAGAAGAATATTCCTCCGCTGGACGATTTCCTTGCCGTATTTTACGTAACCTTGTTTCAGCAAGGGAGACTCGATCCGGATCATCATATACCAGACCAGGGCAGTAAAAAATCGATCCACTGACTGGAGATCTGGGGAGCCTGGAGGAATAGAGAACGCCCAAGATTGAGGTCCCCTTGTAAGAGCGAGATAACAATTCCCACCCTCTGCTCTTCACTCCCAGATGACCGAGGCCGCAGCCGAAAGTACAATTTACATGCCTCCCGGAAAGTAAAAAATTTGTCCCGCCCACCAGTGAACCTGTCCGGGAGAGCAACCTTAGGTTCAGATCTGGTTTGCTCCGGGAGGGACAAAACCTTGGACTTAATGTCTGCAAATTCCATGGACAACCCCTGCAACTGCCGGGCCAGCTGGGCTACTGGATCCATGACAGCTGGGGAGAATCTTTAGTTTGGCCGGTGAAAATGTCACGCTGTATAGCAGATATATATATGTGATGTCAGTAATCTATATCAAAAGGGCAACATACTATAACATGCGCATAGATATATGATAACATAGAATTACCTGACAGAATGTCAGAGGGTCAAAACGGAATCCGTTATACGCTGTCTCCGCTAGAGGGTGACCGGGTCTAAGCTGACCCTAAACTGGGGTCCTAACTAATCCCTCAACCTGGAGGTACTGTTAAAGGTACAGAGGTCCAGGCCACCAGCGTAAACCCTGTCTCCTATCAATCCCTGCCAACTGTATTCTAGTCCTAAGAAGGACCCTGAATACCACCAAAGGGAATGAACAGGTAACGGTTAATGAACAGAAAGACAAACAACAAAGACAAGAAATAAAGTAAATAAAGTCTTACATACAACACTCACACACAGTAGGAACACCTAAGGTCTCAGAGAAAAAACTATAAGCTGTAAGAGTAAAAACAACTAAGGAGCTCTTAGCTTAAATATTCTCAGAACCGATCCAGTCTGCTAAACTACATGAATGCTTTCACCGGCGTCTAACACCCAGACTGGCAGAAATATAAAGGAAACTAATTAGAACATAATCAAAAGCAGCCGGCCGAGGCTGCACCTAGCCTTAGCAAAGAGCTAGGAAAAATTAACTCTCTCATTACCAAAAAAACAAAGAAACAGCAGCTCAGCTGTGAGAAGTCAGAATGTGCAATCGCGACGATCTTCATGGCGATGCACCCATGACAGTATGGCATTATGAAGTCTGAAGACTACCAAAAAATTTTGCAGCATAATGTAGGGCCCAGTGTGAGAAAGCTGGGTCTCCCTCAGAGGTCATGGGTCTTCCAGCAGGACAATGACCCAAAACACACTTCCAAAAGCACTATAAAATGGTTTGAGAGAAAGCACTGGAGACTTCTAAGGTGGCCAGCAATGAGTCCGAACTGAATCCCATAGAACACCTGTGGAGAGATCTCAAATGGCAGTTTGGAGAAGGCACCCTTCAAATATCAGGGACCTGGAGCAGTTTGCCAAAGAAGAATGGTCTTCAATTCCAGCAGAGCATTGTAAAGGGTATGCCACACTAAACAGCGTCGCTAACGAGATCGCTAAAAAACTTCACTATTTAGCGATCTCGTTAGTGACGCCGGTGTGTGTGGCATGTACTAGCGACGTGGCCCCTGCTGTGCCCCTGCTGTGATCTCGTTCATCGTTCACATCGTTCTGGACCGTATTTTTATCGTTGGCGTCCCGCTGGTGAGCATATATCGCTGAGTGTGGCACCTTTTTGTTAGCGATGTGCGGTGTTTTTTTTACC
>JARQOD010012943.1:0-17713 GCA_033576555.1 Oophaga sylvatica | reverse complement strand
CGGATTGTGTACTTGGGTACAACAAATACATGGGGGTGTTGATCTCTCCTATCAACTCCTCCAACCGTACAGTGCTTTGAGAAAGGCACGGGTGTGGAACAAAAAGCTGGCAGTGCACATCGTACAAATGGCAATGCTCAACGCTTTCCTGCTGTCACGATGTGCACGCCACACCAATACGTCGTACCTTCAGTTCCAGGAGGTAGTGATCAAGGCCCTGATGTTTGGCGCTCAGGAAGGAGCGGGCCCCAGTACTTCCAGAACTGAAGGTGCGCATATTGTACCAGGTCAGCATTTCCCGGGGGAGGTCCCGCAAACTGGAAAAAAAGGTAAATCGCAAAAAAGGTGCCGAGTGTGTTACAAAAGGGGAATACGCAAGGACACCATTTATCAATGCGACACCTGCCCCTAAAAACCTGGTGTGTGTATGAAGGACTGCTTCAAATTGTACCACACCTTCATGCACTACTAATTTACTTTACAGGAAAGAGATTAGTTCCAAAAGGGCGGCACATTTAGAAAAGTTCATTGGGAGTCTAGTTTCCAAAATTATGTCACTTGTGTTTTTTTTTTACTGTTTAGGCACATCAGAGGCTCTGCAAATGGAACATGACTCCCGCAGACTATTCCATCAAAGTCTGCATTCCAAAACGTCACTACTTCCCTTCCGAGCCCCGACGTGTGCCTAAACAGTTTTTTCCTACATATGGGGTATCAGCGTACTCAGGACAAATTGGACAACAACTTTTGGGGTCCAATTTCTTCTGCTACTCTTGGGAAAAAAAAAAATTGGGGACTTAAAAAATCACTTTAGTGGAAAAAAAATATTATTTTTTTCACGCCAGGGCATCATAAACTTTAGTAAAACACTTGGGGGTTCAAAGTGCTCACCACACAGCTAGATAAGTTCCTTAGGGGGTCTAGTTTCCAAAATGGAGTCACTTGTGAGGGTGCCACTGTTTAGGCACATCAGGGGCTCTGCTAACGGAACCTGACGCCCGCAGACCATTCCATCAAAGTCTGCATTCAAAAACGTCACTACTTCCCTTCCGAGCCCTGACGTGCGCCAAAACAGTGGTTCCCCCCAACATATGGGGTATCAGTGTACTCACGACAAATTGGACAACAACTTTTGGGGTCCAATTTCTCCTGATACTCTTGGGAAAATAAAAAATTGGGAACTAAAAAAATGACTTTTGTGGCAAAAAAAAATATTATTTTTTTCACGCTAGGGCATTATAAACTTTAGTGAAACACTTTGGGGTTCAAAGTGCTCACCACACACCTAGATAAGTTCCTTAGGGGGTCTAGTTTCCAAAATAGGGTCACATGTGGGGGTTTTCCACTGTTTAGGTACATCAGGGGCTCTCCAAACGCAACATGGCATCAGTTCTCAATTCCAGCCAATTTTGGTTTAGAAAAGTCAAACGGCACTCCTACACTTTCGAGCCCTGCCATGCGCTCAAACAGTGGTTCCCCCCCACATATTGGATAACAGCGTACTCAGGACAAGTTGGAAAACAACTTTTATGGTCCAATTTCTCCTCTTACCCTTGGGAAAATAAATAATTGGGGACTAAAACATCATGCTTGTAGAAAAAATATGATTTTTTTTCTTCACGGCTCTACATTATAAACTTGCGTGAAGCACTTGGGGGTTGAAAGTGCTCACCACACATCTAGATAAGTTCCTTAGGGGGTCTAGTTTCTAAAATGGGGTTACATGTGGGGGGTTTCCAATGTTTAGGCACATCAGGGTGTAAGGGCTGGCGGAACGCACCAAATAAATATAAATAATAGGTGCGTTCGCAGCCCGGAGTCCACCGTGCAGGCAGAGCCTGCTGCTAGTAAGATGGCAAAATATGGCAGTATAAGCGAGCTCTGTAACTTCACAGAGTGGCAGACATAGACGATGTGGCACAATATGGCGGTATGAGCGAACTCTGTTACTTCACAGAGTCGCTGACATAGACACAGAGATAGAGACTGTGTCCTGTTAACACCACAGGGGAACACAGATAACTGCTGTGCGGATAGCAGTCCGTGGTCATGCAGTCAGCAACGCAAACAAGCAACTCCTCACCGGAGTAGCCTGTATTCTAGAGGCTATTAAAGTCAAGCCTAGAACACGTGCATACAAAACTCTTCACCGGAGGTGCCAGTATTCTAGGGGCTTATTTCAGCCGAGCCCTAACCGCATGCGTGCATGATCACACTGGCGCAAAGCACATAACACAATTGATACTAGCGCATGGCTGTGCGGCCATGCAACCCTTTTATAGCAGCAACTACAAGACCTTCCAGAAAAGGACCAATGAGAAACTGTTCCAGAACACAAGCAGTTTCAGGACCTTCCTGGCGGACCAATAGGAGTTGCTGCAGTACCTGAGCATGTGACTCCTGATCTCCAATGAGAGATCTTACCCTAGGCATGCTCAGAAGGGGAAACGCAGGAATCAGGTTATAGGCACCAAGTAGATCTAGCTTAGTAAATAACTTTGCTCCCCGGAGCCTATCAAAGAGCTCAGAGATCAGGGGCAACGGGTACTTATTCTTAGCGGTGATGGCGTTAAGACCCCTGTAGTCAATACACGGACATAATTCTCCGTTCTTCTTCTGCACGAAGAAGAACCCTGCCCCTGCTGGTGACACCAACTTCCTAATGAACCTTCTTGCCAGATTCTCCTGAATATACTGGGACATGGCCTCCGTCTCAGGAAGAGAGAGGGGATAGACTCTTCCCCGACGAGGTTCTGCTCAAGTCAAGAGATCAATAGGACAGTCGTAGGGGCGATGAGGCAGAAGAGTCTCCGCCGCCTTCTTAGAGAAAACATCTGCATATGACCAATAACACTGGGGAAGAGAAGTATGGTCCACGGGTATCTCTGTGGTGGTGACCTGAACGCACTCCCTGACACACCTACCTCTTCATGAATACCCCAAATCCAGTATCCTCCCAGAGGACCACTCAATATGAGGAGAGTGGTGACGGAGACAAGGTATTCCCAGCAAAACCTCGTCTATTCCCTCAGGAAGGACAAGAAAGGAAATACTCTCCTGATGGGAAGAGGACATAGATAAAGTGAGAGGGATACTCTGGTGGGTAATTTGTGAGGGCAGAGTCGATCCATTCACTACTCGCACAGTCACCGGTTTGGCGAGCATCACCTGAGATATACGTGGCGGAGAGCAAAGGCAGAGGACATGAAATTCCCCTCGGCTCCAGAATCCACACAAGGCTCGACGTTGAGAGTGGATGGACCTAAAGTAATTGTCCCTTTGAAGGAAATCTTGGTGGAAAATGCCGCGGTGTCTAGTGAACCTCCTCCCAGGGTTACTAGACGCGACCGTTTTCCCGACCGCTGTGGATATTTGTTGGCATAATGTCCTAACTGCTGGCAGATGTTACAAACCACGGGTACTCAAGCAGCCTGGGACTTAGGTCCCTCTCAAGAAAACTCCATGGCCTCATGGGAGTCGGACGCCTGGCTGAAAGATTCTAGAGGTCTGGCAAAGGTGGGGGGCAACCGGAACCTCTGCCTACACTGGGACCGCTCCAACCTCCGCTCGTGAAAACGAAGGTCGATGCGGATAGATATGGCGATAAGCTTCTCCAGTATGGCAGGAATCTCCCTGGTAGCCAAGGCATCTTTCACATGGCCCACCAGTCCTTTCCAAAACACGAGAATGAGGACTTTATCTGGCCAGTGTAACTCCGAGGCCAGAGTCCGAAATTGAACAGCAAAATGGCTGATCAAGGACGAACCCTGTGAACTTGCCAGCAGTTGGAGCGACGTATCGTGGGGGACCTGAGGTCCTAAAAATACCTTTTTTAGAGCCTCCAGAAAACGTGGAGCACTCCGCACCACACAGTCGTCATGCTCCCACAGCGGCATGGCCCACTCCAGCGCTCTGCCCGATAGGAGAGATATTACAAAGCCCACTTGTGCCTGATCCGTGGGGAAACGTGCAGCCAGAAGCTCGAGCTGTACAGAGCACTGACTCATGAATCCCCGACATTGCTTGCTGTCACCAGCAAACTTGTCTGGAAGCGGGAGGTGGGATAATGTAGGGGCAGAGGTGGCAGTGGACAAACTGGCTGCAGCCACGCTAGCAGCCTGAACAGCGACTGCGGTAACATCCACAGCTGAGGTTGTGCGCTCAAGGGCCGCCAACCTACCTTCCAGCTGCAGGATGCTCCGCTGTAGACGCTAGTCGTCCGCCATTTTACTAGTAAGACCATGGCACTAGTATTTTGTTAGGGCTGGCGGAACGCACCAAAAAAATATAAATAATAGGTGCGTTCGCAGCCCAGGGTCCACTGTGCAGGCAGAGCCTGCTGCTAGTAAGATGTCACAATATGGCAGTATAAGCGAGCTCTGTAACTTCACAGAATCACAGACATAGATGCTGTGGCACTATAAGGCGGTATGAGTGAACTCTGTTACTTCACAGAGTCGCTGACATAGACTCAGAGATAGAGACTGTGTCCTGTTAACACCACAGGGGAACACAGATGACTGCTGTGCGGATAGCAGTCCGTGCTCATGCAGTCAGCAACGCAAACAAGCAACTCCTCACCGGAGTAGCCGGTATTCTAGAGGCTATTTCAGCAAAGCCCTGAACATGTGCATACAAAACTCCTCACCGGAGGTGTCGGTGTTCTAGGGGCTTATTTCAGCCGAGCCCTAACCGCATGCGTGCATGATCACACTGGCGCAAAGCACATAACACAATTGATACTAGCGCATGGCCATGCGGCCATGCAACCCTTTTATAGCAGCAACTACAAGACCTTCCAGAAAAGGACCAATGAGAAACTGTTCCAGAACACAAGCAGTTTCAGGACCTTCCTGGCGGACCAATAGGAGTTGCTGCAGTATCTGAGCATGTGACCCCTGATCTCCAATGAGAGATCTTACCCTGGGCATGCTCAGAAGGGGAAACGCAGGACTTAGTCCCAAAGACGTCTGCTCGCCGCTGACCAGTACTGGATACAATAGCAAAACCTGGAGAGGCAGCAGTAATCCTCTGCACAGTATTAGACTGGGTGAGACGCTGGAACCGACATCTCTGCTGAGCAGAGTCCACTGCAGCTGGAGACGGATGGGAGACTGCAGCGGGAATGGTTCAAGATTCCCCATGTGCAGAAGCGGGAACTCGACCCCTAACACAGGGGCTCTCCAAACGCGACATGGCGTCCGTTCTCAATTCCAGCCAATTTTGGTAAGGAAAAGTCAAACGGTTCTCCTTCCCTTTCGAGCCCTGCCATGCGCCCAAACAGTGGTTCCCCCCACATATGGGGTATCAGCGTACTCAGGACAAGATGAACAACAACTTTTGTCATCCAATTTCTCCTCTTACCCTTGGTAAAATAAACAATTGGGGACAAAAACATCATGCTTGTGGAAAAAATATGATTTTTTTTCTTCACGGCTCTACATAATAAACTTGAGTGAAGCACTTGGGGGTTGAAAGTGCTCACCACACATCTAGATAAGTTCCTTTGGGTGTCTAGTTTCCAAAATGGGGTCACATGTGGGGGTTTCCACTGTTTAGGCACATCAGGGGCTCTCTAAACGTGACATGGCGTCCGTTCTCAATTCCAGCCAATTTTGGTTTGGAAAAGTCAAACGGTGCTCCTTCCCTTTCGAGCCATGCCGTGTGCCCAAACAGTGGTTCCCCCCACATATGGGGTAACAGCGTACTCAGGACAAGTTGGACAACTACTTTTGTGGTCCAATTTCTCCTCTTACCCTTGGAAAAATAAAAAATTGGGGACTAAAACATCATGCTTGTGGAAAAAATATGATTTTTTTTCTTGACGGCTCTACATAATAAACTTGTGTGAAGCACTTGGGGTTCAAAGTGCTCACCACACATCTAAATAAGTTTGTTATGGTGTCTAGTTTCCAAAATGGGGTCACATGTGGGGGGTTTCCACTGTTTAAGCACATCAGGGGCTCTCCAAACGCTACATGGCGTCCAATCTCAATTCCAGTTTTGGTTTGGAAAAGTCAAATGGCGCTCCTTCCATTCCGAGCCCTGCCGTGCTCCCAAGCAGTGGTTTTCCCTCACATATGGGGTATCGGCGTACTCAGGAGAAATTGCACAACAACTTTTTCTGTTCATTTTCTCCTTTTTCCCTTGTGAAAATAAAAAAAATGTTTGTAAAAGATCATTTTTGTGACTAAAAAGTTAAATGTTCATTGTTTCCTTCCACGTTGTTTCAGCTCCTGTGAAGCACCTGAAGTTTTAATAAACTTATTGAATGTGGTTTTTAGGGTTCCATGAAAAATGCCCACATGAAAAATGCCCACATGAAAAATGCCCACAGAAAAAAACCCACAGTCATGAATGCCCACAGGAAAATTGCCCACACAGAATTTTGTCCACATGGAAATTTGCCCACTTGGAAATTTGCCCACATGGACATTTGCCCACGCAGAATTTTTCCCACAAGGAAATTTGCCCACACAATGTTGCACCACTGCAGCATAACAAAGTTTTGGATCTGTGATATTTGAGGTGCAAGGATGTTCACGTGATATGCAATAATCTTGTGATTTTGGGTTGACCTAGTGCAAATATTTTGCAGATCTGTGCTTTGCAAACACATTTGTGCCAGTCTGTTATGATCATCAATAGATACAATGTGTCTCATCACTCACTGATTCTGCCTTACACCTCCCCACAGCTCAGCACATGGAGCACATACTGAGCTCAGGAAAAACCAGCAAGCCGTGTGATCCAGGGGATATCTATTACTGCTATCTGTACTCACAGGTATCACTGCTTTATTTGTGGTGTTACATAGGACTGCAGAAACATCTACTACATTACCTGTACGCAGTTATCACTATTATCTGTGGTGTTACATAGGACTGCAGGGGACATGTACTGCATTATTTGTACCCAGTTATCACTATGTTATCTGAGGTGTTACATAGGACTGCAGAGGACATCTACTGCATTATCTGTACTCAGTTATCACTGTGTTATATATGGTGTTACAGAGGACTGCAGGGGTCATTTACTACATTATCTGTCCTCCGTTATCACTGTGCTATCTGTGGTGTTACATAGGACTGCAGGGAACATCTACTACTAGGGATGAGCTGATCTATCTGGGCGGATCCGTTATCCGCTTGGATAGTGAGGTGCACAGATACTATCTGTCTGGATCGGGATTATTGCAGTATCTGCAGATATATCCATGGCTTCCCATAATGATATATTTTATGCATTATGAAAAGGCACATTCATTGCACACCCGTCACATTGCTGACTGTGGGTGTGCAGGGGAGACCCGCAAAGCAAAAAGCACTACTCACCGGGTTGTCGATGAGCTGTGCTGGCCGCGTCCTCCTCTTCCTGGTCACATGCCGGAGGATGCCGCCGTCATGGCTCACATGACTTTGATGACGCTGCACTACCGTGACCAGGAACAGGAGGACGCGGCTGGCGCGGCTCATGAGAACCCGGACAGTAGAGCTTTTTTTAGCAGTGACAGAGAGCAGGGGTCTGGCTGGGGGGTAGTCTTCACCCAGGTATTTCCCCCAGTGGGCAATGAGTCTCTGCCGTGGTGGCATAGCAAGGATCAGACCCAGGTATGTCACTGGTGGGCGGGGTGTCCCACATGTCACTGCCGACGTAGGGGGGAATGTCACCGGCAGGCGAGGAGTCCTCTCTGTGTTACTGGTGAAGGGATGTCCCCGCCCGCATATAGTGTTGTACCATAGATTTCTATGGGTTCCAAATCCGATTGGATCCGGTTCCTATACGGAGCGGATAACGGATATCCAGGTATCCGCTTAACACTATCTAATATATTATCTGCACTCAGACACATATTACTGTATTATCTGTGGTGGTAGATAGCACTGATGACATGTCCGTTCTTGTTCACTGTCCGCATAAATTGCGGACTGATTTTCCTATTGAAATTAATGGGTGAGTTTAAAAAAAGTATGTACAAAACACACATGCGAATTGCGCAAAGAAAAAGTGCAGGAAGAACTGCAGTAACGTGGAAGCGAAGTCCAGAGATTCCCCCTTCCATGTTACTGTAGACCTTTCATGGCGTACGCGATCATGTGACGCATGTGATCACATGCGTCATCACAGGTCCTGCAGCAGGAAGACTCGAGGAAGACCAGAGGTAGCCGGATCAGGTAAGCTAAGCCTCCCTGCGGGACCTGCAGTCAGCTCTGGTTCGGATCACCTTCATCGGAGCTGCCGATAACCATGATGTGACAATCGGTAAAATTGCCGATGTTCACATGATCAGATTACTCATCCCTACATTTTTTTCCTATCTCTTTTTATTCACAATGCAAAATATGCATGTGTGTTTTGCTTTGCAAATAAAAAAATAAATAATACATTTTCAAAGATTATGCGATTTTCAAAACACCTGTGTGTTTTCACCCTAAAAGTATATTTTTAGTTTATCTAAACTATTCTATTTCTTCTTGTAGTGCAAACAATGGAGTTTTTAAGTAGCCAGAGAAACAACAAAGTTCTGAATTACTTGGGGTTTGAATATCTGGCATTTCGCACTATCCATGCAGTGGTGACTTAGAGATGTAGGCTGCATCTCTCTATAAAATGCCATTCAATTATCAAAACAAAAGATGGCAACGTAGTTCAAGAACCAACAGAACATTGTCATGACTCCTGCCCTCAAAAAGCGGTAGCAAATGTTGCCAGAAGCAAAATGAGAGAAGACATGAGAGCTGTAAATGCTACTCCTCGCAATGTGATGGGAAAGGTGTTGTCTGGGTCGAGTAATGATGTCTTGGCTCATATGCCAGGACAATCATCTCTTGCGAGAAGCCTTCTCCATCATAGAAAAGATGGTAATTTGCCTAACCCCAAAACTATCAAGTTTGATATTCCGGAAAAGTACAGTCAACTGCTCCTTCATGATTCCGGAAAGGACGATAGAAATAGAATTCTGGTTTTAGGCGATAGAGATCTTATGCTGGAACTGAACAAAGATACCATCTATGGAGATGGCATTTTTGATAAAGTGCCCAATATGTTTTACCAACTGTACACTTGGCATGCCAAGGTGGGTAACTCATATCCACCATGTTTGTACATTTTACTACAAACAAAGGATATGAGGATGTATAAGAGAATGTTTGAAATAATGAAGCTGTTGTTAGGGTTTGATTTCCCACTGCTGCACAAGGGGAGTCTCGAACCCGTCCCGCTGCGGTCTCCCATTCATCTCCGGCCACAGTGGAGCCTGCTCAGCAGAGACGTCGGTCCAGGCGTTTTGCCCACTCCTCTACTGTGCAGTGACTTGCTGCTGCCTTTCCTGGATCTGCTATTATAGCCAGTGCTGGAGCAGTCGTCTTTGAGAAAAAGTCCTGCGTTTTCCCATCTGAGCATGCCCAGAGTGAGATCTCTCATTGGAGATCAGGGGTCACATGTTCAGGTGCTGCAGCGCTCCTATTGGTCCGCCAGGAAGGTCATGTAGCTACGTTTGTTTGTAACAGCTTCTCATTGGTCCTTGTTCCTGGAAGGTCCTGTAGCTGTTGCTATAAAAGGGTAGCATGGCTGGGCCGCCATGCGCTAATATCAATCATTGTATGCTATGCGCCAGTGTGGTCATGTGTATGTGTGGATAGGGACCCGGCTGAAATAAGCCACTAGAATACCGACTTGTTCTGTGAGGAGTTTGGTATGGTAGCTGGTCAGGGTCGGTGTCCTAGATGCCCTAGATTACCGGCATAACCGGTGAGGAGTTTTGATTGCCGTATTCAGGGTCTGGCGTTCAGACGCCATAGATTGCGGGTGACTCCCGCGAGGACATTAGCACATGATCACGCTTTATGAACGCGTAGCACTTAACTGTGTACCTGAGAGCCTGACAGGACACAGTACTTTTTCTCAGCGGCCCTGTGACGTAACAGGGTTCGCTTTCAACGCTAGACAGCGCCCTAGCGTGTTTTCTTTGCCACTCAGTTGTGTCTAGTGAGTGCGCACACATCGCCATATAGCGCTGCGGCTCTCCTTCTAGCGGCTCTGTGGAGTAACAGAGTTCGCACTTATTGCCACAGCGCATTACGGCGTTTATGTTGGCGACTCTGCGGGATAACAGAGTTTGCTTCTCGCGCTATTTCTACTAGCAGCAGGCTCCGCTTGCACGGTGGACCCCGGGCTGCGAACGCACCTCTCCACTTTATATATTTGGTGCGTTCCGCAGACCCTTAACATAATATTAGCGCCAGGGTCTGGCTAGTAAAATGGCGGATGAACAGCGTCTATCGCAGTACATCTAGCAGCTGGAGGGTAGGTTGGCGGCTCTTGAGCGCACAACCTCAGCTGTGGATGTTACCGCAGTCGCTGTTCAGGCTGCTAGCGTGGCTGCAGCCAGTTTGTCTTCTGCCACCTCTGCCCCTACATTATCCCACCTCCCGCTTCCTGACAAGTTTGCCGGTGATAGCAAGCAATGTCGGGGATTCGTGAGTCAGTGCTCTATACAGCTCGAGCTTCTGGCTGCACGTTTTCCCACGGATCGGGCACAAGTGGGTTTTGTACTTTCTCTACTCTCGGGCAGAGCATTGGAGTGGGCAACGCCGCTGTGGGAGCGCGATGATCGTGTGGTGCGGAGTGCTCCTCGTTTCTTGGAGGCTCTTAAAAAGGTCTTTTTAGGACCTCAGGTCACCCACGATACGGCGCTACAACTGCTGGCATTGGCACAGGGTTCGTCTTTGGTCAGTCTGTTTTCCGTCCAGTTTCGGACTCTAGCTTCTGAGCTAGATTGGTCTGATAAAGTTCTTATTCCAATCTACTGGCGAGGACTGGCTGACCATGTTAAAGACGCTTTGGCTACCAGGGAGATTCCCGCCACACTGGAGAAGCTTATCTCCATATCTACCCTCATTGACCTCCGTTTTCACGAGCGGAGGTTGGAGCGGGCCTAGTGTAGGCAGAGGTTTCGGTTGGCTCCCACCTTTGCCAAACCTCTCGAATTTCCCGATCTGGCGTCCGAACCCCAAAAGGCCACAGAAGTTCCTCATGCAGGACCTAAGTCTCGGTCCGTCCGAGTATCCGTGGTCTGTAACCGTTGTCAGCAGACAGGACACTATGCCAACAAATGTCCACAGCGATCGGGGAAGCGATCGCGTCTAGTGGCCCTGGGAGGAGGTTCACTATAGACAGCGGCATTTTCCTCCAAGATGACACTTAAAGGGACAATCACTGTTGGTACTTCCATTCTCACCGCCGACCTTTGCGTGGACTCAGGAGCAGAGGGGAATTTCATGTCCTCTAGCTTTGCTCGCCGTCATGCAATACCTCTGGTGGCGCTTGACAAATCAGTGACTGTCCGGGTAGTGAATGGGTCGACATTGCCCTCACAAATTACACACCAGACTGTTCCACTTGCATTGTCTGTATCTCCTTCCCATCAGGAACTTATTTCCCTACTCGTCCTTCCCGAGGGAATAGACGAGATCCTACTAGGTATACCTTGGCTCTGTTTCCACTCCCCACATATAGAGTGGACTTCGGGTAGGATACTGGGTTGGAGTGATGCATGTAGAGGCAGATGTGTCAGGAGTTGCGTTCAGGTTACCACTACGGAGTTACCCGCAGATCTTACTCCACTTCCCAAGCACTACTGGTCATATGCAGACGTGTTCTCCAAGAAGGCTGCGGAGACTCTTCCGCCTCATCGCCCCTATGACTGTCCTATCGACCTCTTGCCTGGCGCAGAACCTCCTCGGGGAAGGGTCTATCCCCTCTCTCTTCCTGAGACAGAGGCCATGTCGCAATATATTCAGGAGAACCTGGCAAGAGGGTTTATTAGGAAGTCGGTGTCACCGGCAGGGGCGGGATTTTTTCTTCGTGCAGAAGAAAAACGGAGAATTGCGTCCGTGTATTGATTACAGGGGTCTTAACGCCATCACCGTTAAAAACAAGTACCCGTTGCCCCTGATTTCTGAGCTTTTTGATAGGCTTCGGGGAGCAAGAGTATTCACTAAACTAGATCTGCGCGGTGCTTATAACCTGATTCGCATCCGTGAGGGGGACGAATGGAAGACGGCTTTTAATACCAGGGATGGGCATTACGAATATCTGGTGATGCCCTTTGGGCTCTGTAATGCTCCAGCCGTTTTCCAAGACTTTGTCAATGACATCTTCCGGGATATGCTCTCCACCTCGGTCGTAGTCTATCTGGATGATATACTCATCTTCTCTCCAGATATTGACTCCCACCAGAGAGATGTCTGCAGAGTCTTCGACCTCTTACGGGCTAATTCCCTCTATGCTAAGTTAGAGAAATGTATGTTTGAGCTGGAGTCTTTACCTTTCCTTGGTTATATCATCTCAACCCAGGGATTGGCTATGGATCCGGCCAAACTACAGGCTGTGATGGACTGGCAGGAACCTCACTCTCTAAAAGCGGTGCAGCGCTTTATGGGGTTCATTAATTACTATAGCCAGTTCATTCCGCATTTCTCTACCTTGGTAGCTCCCTTGGTAGCCCTCACCAAGAAGGGAGCAAATCCAAAATTGTGGTCGGAAGAGGTCTCCACGGCTTTCTCTTCTAGTAAGTCTCATTTTGCTAGCGCTCCCATCCTACATTGCCCCGATGTTGATAAGCCATTTTTATTGGAGGTGGATGCCTCATCCGTTGGTGCTGGAGCAGTCCTCTTCCAAAAGGATGCTCAAGGTCGGAAGCATCCTTGCTTCTTCTTCTCTAAGACCTTCACTTCAGCGGAGAGGAATTATTCCATCGGGGATAGGGAGTTGCTAGCCATGTAGTTGGCCTTCTCTGAGTGGAGACATCTGTTGGAGGGGGCCCGTTTTCCCTTCCAAGTCTTCACCGACCACAAAAATTTGGTGTATCTGCAGACAGCTCAGCGGCTTAACTCTCGCCAGGCCAGATGGTCCTTGTTCTTCTCTCGGTTTAATTTCACACTCCATTTCCTCTCTGGAGAGAAGAACATTCGTGCCGACGCTCTCTCTCGCTCTGTGGTGTCCTCTGAAGAGGAGGTAGAGGAGCCTCGGCTTATTGTTCCCACAGAGAGCTTGAGAACAGTGGCTCCGGTTTCACTAGAGTCTGTGCCCCCGGGCAAGCTTTTGTGCCTACCAATTTGCGACCGGAGGTACTCTCTTGGGCACATTCGTCCAGGGTTGGTGGACATTTTGGGGCAAAGAGGACATCTGAATTGCTGGCGAGGACATATTGGTGGCCGCATATGGTCCGTGATGTTGGGGACTATGTTCGGGCGTGTGTCTCCTGCGCCAAAAATAAGTCTCCACGACAACGGCCAGCTGGTTTACTTTATCCTTTGCCGGTGGCAGACAGGCCCTGGGAGATGGTTGGGATGGACTTTGTGGTGGGCTTGCCCAAGTCTCGGGGTTGCACCATCATTTGGGTAATCACCGACCATTTCTCTAAAATGGTGCATCTGGTGCCACTACCACGGTTACCTTCTGCACGGGCTCTGGCAGCGTTGTTCGTTAGGCACATCTTCCATCTACACGGCATGCCGGACAAAATTGTCAGTGACCGAGGTCCTCAGTTTGCGTCTCGGTTCTGGAGAGAGCTTTGTCGTCTACTCAGTATTGAGTTAAATCTCTCTTCAGCGTATCATCCTGAGACGAATGGGTTGGTAGAGAGGGCCAACCAGACCTTGGTCACCTATCTACGACATTTTGTCTCTGCCAGGCAGGATGACTGGGCATCCTTGCTACCATGGGCTGTTTGCATTAAACAATGCTGTGGCTGACTCCACCGGACAGACTCCTTTCCTTCTGAACTACGGTCAGCATCCACGGGTTCCGGTGCCCATGCCCGTGTCTTCTGCCGACTCCAGGGTGGCAGACTGGGCTGTGGAGGCACGGGACATTTGGGACCGTACCCAGGATGCCATTCAGGCGTCCAAGGAGAGGATGAGGTCCTCTGCCGACGCACATCGGCGCCCCGCTCCAACATTTGCTCCTGGGGACTTGGTGTGGCTCTCCGCCCGTAACATCAGGCTGCGAGTTGAGTCCACTAAGTTGGCACCCCGCTACCTGGGTCCTTTCAAGGTCCTCGAGCAGGTTAACCCTGTGGTATACCGTTTGGCTCTTCCACCACGCCTGGGTATCTCCGACACCTTTCATGTATCCCTCCTGAAACCCGTGCTCATGTCCCGGTTTTCTGAGTCATCTGCCGGGACATCGGGTTCATCTACGGATGACCATGAGGTGAACGCCATCGTAGGGTGTAAGGTGGGAACGGGGCAAAAAGTTTTATCTGGTGGACTGGAGGGGCTATGGGCCTGAGGATAGGTCTTGGGAGCCTGCCGAGCATATTCACGCTCCGCAGCTCATCGCTGTCTTTGAGCGCAGCGAGGCCCAAAGAAGGGGGGTAATGTTAGGGTTCGATTTCCCACTGCTGCACAAGGGGAGTCTCAACCCGTCCCGCTGCGGTCTCCCATTCATCTCCGGCCGCAGTGGAGCCTGCTCAGCAGAGACGTCGGTCCAGGCGTCTTGCCCACTCCTCTACTGTGCAGTGACTTGCTGCTGCCTTTCCTGGATCTGCTATTATAGCCAGTGCTGGAGCAGTCGTCTTTGAGACAAAGTCCTGCGTTTTCCCATCTGAGCATGCCCAGAGTGAGATCTCTCATTGGAGATCAGGGGTCACATGTTCAGGTGCTGCAGCGGCTCCTATTGTTCCCCAAGGAAGGTCATGTAGCTACATTTGTTTGTAACAGCTTCTCATTGGTCCTTGTTCCTGGAAGGTCCTGTAGCTGTTGCTATAAAAGGGTAGCATGGCTGGGCCGCCATGCGCTAATATCAATCATTGTATGCTATGCGCCGTGTGGTCATGTGTATGTGTGGATAGGGACCCGGCTGAAATAAGCCACTAAAATACCGACTTATTCGGTGAGGAGTTTGGTATGGTAGCTGGTCAGGGTCGGTGTCCTAGATGCCCTAGATTACCGGCATAACCGGTGAGGAGTTTTGATTGCCGTATTCAGGGTCTGGCGTTCAGACGCCATAGATTGCGGGTGACTCCCGCGAGGACATTAGCACATGATCACGCTTTATGAACGCGTAGCACTTAACTGTGTACCTGAGAGCCTGACAGGACACAGTACTTTTTCTCAGCGGCCCTGTGACGTAACAGGGTTCGCTTTCAATGCTAGACAGCGCCCTAGCGTGTTTTCTTTGCCACTCAGTTGTGTCTAGTGAGTGCGCACACATCGCCATATAGCGCTGCGGCTCTCCTTCTAGCGGCTCTGTGGAGTAACAGAGTTCGCACTTATTGCCACAGCTCATTACGGCGTTTATGTTGGCGACTCTGTGGGGTAACAGAGTTTGCTTCTCGCGCCATTTCTACTAGCAGCAGGCTCCGCTTGCACGGTGGACCCCGGGCTGCGAACGCACCTCTCCACTTTATATATTTGGTGCGTTCCGCAGACCCTTAACAGCTGTTGATTCCAAATCTGGCACCTCAAAAGGTTTTAGTTGATTTTGAGAAGGCTTGTATAACTGCAGTCAAGGTTGCCTTTCCACATGCTGAGGTCAAAGGTTGTTATTTCCATCTCTGTCAGAGCCTCATTAGAAAAATAAAAAATGCTGGTTTGAAGACAGAATATGAAAGTATTATCGACGCAAAAATGACACTAAAGTCTCTTTGCTGCACTGGCCTTTGTGCCAATAGAAGATGTGAGGTGTGTTTTTGATCAGCTTGCTGCCACATTCCCAGATGAAGACTGCTATAATGAAGTTCTCACATACTTTTTCTCTACATATATTGAGGGTGCAGCTGGTAGAGATCCACAATTTCCTATACGAATATGGAATCTTTATAAAGCAGCCCTGGAACAGTCACCAAAAATGACAAACTGTTGTGAGGGATTTCACAATGCACTTAACTCCTTGTTCCACTGCAGTCATCCCAGCTTGTGGTTTCTTTTTGATGGATTGCAGAGGGACCTGGCTTGCCACAAATTATCACTGGCAGGTCGCCTTGAGATAAAAAAGAGGAAGTATGAGGCACTGTCTCAGACAGTTGCCACCTCTGTAGAGGACTACCCTCAGGATCAAGATAAACTTAAGTACTTAAGGAGATTGGCTAATTTGCAGTAAAATGGCTACTTTGCAGGTGTACAATGATTGTATAATAAAATACAGTTATTGTTGTTACTATACATTTTTAAAGGGGTATTATCGCCAAATGGCTCTTCAGCCCGTACTTAACTGCTCCCAGCGCTCCAGGGTCCTCTCTGCACAGGCTGGAAGGCTGCAGTCTCGGTTTTCACGCAGGCTGCAGCTGACCGCCCACAAGTCCCAGGCCTGGCAACCTGACGCCATCCGGGACACAGTCGCTGTACAGCTGTTTCCGCTCCAGCTGTCATGGCAGCAGGATGCTGGGGCCTGGGGAACTGAGCAGCTGTATGCAGCGCAAGCCCCTCCCCCTCTCACGCCTGCTTGCTTCAACCACCCCTTCACTAGGCCTGCTCTGACCTGTGCCCAGAAACTCCTGTTTCTGGTGATACCTGGTGCAGGGGAGAGAACAGCATGTTGAGGCAGACATGTGGCCCAGTATCTATCTGCTGTGACGCATTCTCCTCTCCACCAGGTGGTGCCGCCTGAGGCGAGCGATTCACCTCAGCTCATTATAGGTGCACCCCTCGGATGTACTGTAGAAAGCAAGAGTGAAGAATGTTGGCAATCTCCCATATGGCCAATTTTCCATATGGGATTGGCTAATTTGCAGTAAAATGTCAACCTTGCAGGTGTGCAATGAATGTTTAATTAAATGGAGTTATTGTTAATGTCATAATTAAATGGAGTTATTGTGAATGTCAACCTTGCAGGTGTGTAATGATTGTTTAATTAAATGGAGTTATTGTTATTATACATTTTTAATAAACTGTTATTTTGGCCATGTGTGCAATTTTCTTTTCCTTGTGGGCAACTTTCCTATGGGCAATCATAACTGTGGGCATTTTTCCTGTGTGCAATTTTCTGTGTGGGCATTTTTCCTGTGTGCAATTTTCTGTGTGGGAAAATTTCCATGTGGGCAAATTTCCTGTGGGCATTTATGACTGTGGGGTTTTTTCTGTGGGCAATTTTCCTGTGGGCATTTTTCTTTTGGGCATTTTTCTGGTCACCGGTTATTAGTACCTTAAGGGGTGCAGTTTTTAGAATGGTGTCACTTTGGGTATTTTCTGCCATATAGACCCCTCAAAGTGACTTCAAATGTAAGGTAGTCCCTAAAATAAATGGTTTTGTGCAATTTGTTGTAAAAATGAGAAATCGCTGGTCAATTTTTAACCCTTATAACTTCATAACAAAAAAAAATTTGGTTTCAAAATTGTGCCGATGTAAAGTAGACATGTGGGAAATGTTATTTAGTAAATATTTTGTGTGACATTTCTCTGTTTTAAGGGAATATTAATTCAAAGTTTGAAAATAGCAACATTTTCAACATTTTCGCCATATTTCCATTTTTTTCATAAATAACCCCAAGTTATATCGAAGAAATTTTACCACTATCATGAAGTACAATATGTCTCGAGAAAACGGTCTCAGAATCGCCAAGATCCGTTGAAGTGTTCCAGAGTTATAACCTCATAAAGAGACAGTGGTCAGAATTGTAAAAATTGGCCCGGTCATTAACGTGCAAACCACCCTTGGGGTTAAGGGGTTAAAGTCCTTTTTAATAAATGGCTGTGTCTAAAATTGGAAT